>JAJIBD010007963.1:0-46654 GCA_021461705.1 Cryptotis parvus
AGAAACCCGCTTTCCCCGTTGAACCCCCTGCACTCCATGGACCACGAGAGCAACTTCCGACCCGAGTCCACCATCCCGATGGAGCCTCGGAGGAGCCCAGAGAAACCCCCCCACACCTTGCTGGCAGCGATCTGTGTCACAATCCACACTCTGCAGCTGGTAAGATCTCCCCACAGCATATTAATCCAGTCTCCAGCCCACAGATTAATCCAGTCTCCAGCCCAGCTTGTCAGAAACCCAGCCTACAAGGACCCGCCCTGCAGAGACCCGCCCTTCAGAGGAGAGTATTTCAAACCCAGGGAATGCTTGAGCCTAAGACACAGGTACACCCGGCAGAGGAGAAACCCGCTTTCCCGTTGCAGTGGCAGCTGCGCGGCCGCGCGACTTACCCTCCAAACTACCACAAATATTCTACCCACCCCTCTGAGAGAGTCCCACAAAGTAATGAGAATATAGTGCCCGCATGGCAGAGCCTGGCAAGCTGTCCGATGCGTGTTCGATATGCCAAATCCAGTAACAAAAATGTTTATTTTCCTGACCCCAAAAGAGCCCTTAATACGGCAGCAGTAAGAAAGGCAAACAAGCAGTGCCTGATAAAATTTCAAGGCTGTCCTAGGCTGCCAAAACGAAGAAGGACTAAAATGACTGTCTGTACTTTCAATGCACGTACACTGGCAACGGAAGCATATATTGAGGATCTGATGCTGCAAGCAAGAAAGATCAAGTACGACATCATTGGTCTGACTGAGACGCAGGGAGGCGCCAGTCGCATCATGCTGTATTTGACACCGGAGAAGAATTGTTCCTTGGAACATGTGATGAAAGAGGCGCCGGTGGCGTTGGTGTCCTTGTCAACACGAACATGGCTGTCAACATTGATTCATTTGAATGCCTAACAAACCGAATAGGACGATTACACTTGAGGAGATGTGGCCCACTGCCAGCAATTTCTATCTCCATTGTCTATGCACCAACATCCACATACAAAGAAGATGAAATTGAGAAATTCTACATGGAATTGGAGGAGTTCTATAAAAAAGATCACACCTTCTACAAGATCATAGTCGGTGATTTTAATGCCAAGATAGGACCGAGAAGATCGGCTGAAGAACTCCACATCGGGACCCATGGCCTAGAATGGAACGAACAAGGTGAGAGACTATCTGAGTTCATCATGTCCACCAAGACTATTCATGGGAACTCACAGTTTCAGAAAAGCTGAAGTGAAACGTTGGACATGGGAATCTCCTGGCGGACAGTTCCACAATGAAATTGACCACATCATCTTCAATCGACGGTTTTGTCTGACCGATGTTGCTGTCGTCCCCAAATTCCACACAGGATCGGACCACCGTCTCCTTCGTGCAAAATTCTACTTCCCGCAAGGGGGAGAAAAGGCTGCAAAGTTTAAGAAGAGAACTCCCAGAACGACCACCAACTGGGAACTCTTTGGCACCATTGCGGCAACATGGGAAGATACCATCATTGATGACATCGATGAAGAATACAACCGACTGGTTCAGCACCTCCATGATTGTGCGAAGAATGCCGAGAGAGAGAAAGACACAAAAAGGACGCTTGTCTTCAGAAACTCTTGAGCTCATTCGCCAACGTGGCAAGGCGCGAGCCTCAGGAGATCTAATGCTAACGTCCAAACTTGCTAAACAGTGCAGAGAAGCGATAAAAGCAGACCTCAAAGACAGAAGAGCAGAAATACTGGAAGATGCAGCAGAAGCCGGGAAAAGTATTCGCACTGCCCGCCTGTCCTTCGCCAACTATAAGACCAAGATGACTGCCCTCCGACGCCCTGATGGATCTATCACATCTTCCAGAAAGGCAATGGAGAAGATTATCCAGGACTTCTACTCAATCTCTTTGATAGCCACGTCCACCTGCCCACATACCAAATTCCACAGGATGGATATGTCATTCCCAATGTTCTCCCTTCTGAAATCCGACATGCCATCTCATCGGTAAAGAAGGGAACAGCACCAGGCCCAGACAAAGTCAGACCCGAACATCTGAAGAATCTGCCGTCGGTACTCATCAATACACTAGCTCGCCTCTTCACACGCTACCTGTCCGAATGCAAGGTGCCCTCCCAATGGAAAACCAGCAGGACAGTTCTACTGTTCAAGAAGGGAGACATTCATGACATCGGCAACTATCGCCCCATCTGCCTGTTGTCTGTCATCTACAAGCTGTTTACACGAGTCATCCTGAACAGGATTAGCAGAACACTAGATGAAGGACAACCATGTGAGCAAGCAGGTTTCCGGAAAGGATTCAGCACAATCGACCATATCCACACAGTAACCAAGCTCATTGAGGTTTGTAGGGAGTACAAGATGCCACTCTGTCTCACGTTCATTGATTTACAGAAAGCCTTTGATTCTGTGGAGACTGAAGCAGTCATCAAAGCCATAGTCAAACAGGGTGTTCAAACCCAATACATCAAGATCCTTCGTGAGCTGTATTACGGATTCACCACCAGGATCTCACCATTCTACAAAGAAGTGATCATTGATGTCAAAAGAGGGGTTCGACAGGGTGATACCATCTCACCAAAACTCTTCAGTGCCACCCTCGAGAACATCATGAGACAATTAGAATGGGAAGGAATGGGAGTGAAGATAGATGGTCGGCAACTACACCACCTCCGCTTCGCTGATGACATCGTTCTAATAACACCAAACATTAGCCAAGCGGCACAAATGCTGGCTGACTTTGACCGAGAATGTGGAAAGGTAGGTCTACAGCTGAATCTGAAGAAAACTATGTTCATGAGAAATGAACTAGTTCCAGAGGCCCCATTCACTCTCAATGGAACAAACATCTCTGAATGCAGCAGTTATGTGTACCTAGGTCGAGAAGTCAACATGATGAACAACCTAAAACCTGAGCTGCGCAGGAGGAAGAGAGCGGCATGGAATGCCTTCAAAGGCATCGAAGAAATAGCTAAAAAGGACAAAAGAACCTCCGGCTCCGGGCACATCTCTTCGACTCCACCGTTCTCCCTGCATTAACATATGCCTCAGAGACCTGGGCCCCACGAAAGCAGGATGAGAATGCTATTCGGGTCTCCCAGAGAGGCATCGAAAGAGCTATGCTTGGAATATCACGTCTCACTCAAGTGAGAGAAGGAATCCGGAGTTCTGACCTCCGTCGCTATTCCAGAGTCAGGGACGCTGTCTCGTTTGCCAAGGCATCGAAAATCAGATGGGCTGGACATGTAATGCGATTTGGAGACAACCGCTGGACTAGAGCCGTTACCGACTGGATCCCACGGGATGTCAAAAGATCACGTGGCCGCCCACCTACAAGATGGTCAGACTTCCTTGTTAAGACCCTGAAGGAACGGTTTGAGGCTCTTCATATTCCTGAATCAACCAGATGCCATTGGGCTACATTGGCACGTGATAGGGTCCAATGGAAATGTTACTGGTGCCCGCTCGAGCAAATCGATGAATAACGGGATTCAAGTGATCAAGTGATCAAGTGAGATTAGAGTTGATGAGATGTGCCCGGAGCCAGAGGTTCTTTTTCACTACTTCTTCGATGCTTTTGAATGCATTCAAATAAAATATTAACTTAAAAAAATAAAATTCCCTGCCCCTTGAGGTGTTGCAGGTATGGTAGCGGTGCCCGGCTATGTCAGCAGGTGGCAGACAGGAGACAGGCTTGTCTACACCCAGGGCTCTGCCTCATGGACACTGGATGGTTGGAAGGTCTGACATAGAAAAGGACTGGACCCCCTGGGATGAACCCAGAACCATGGCAGAGCCTGGCAAGCTACCCCTGGTGTATTCGATATGTCAGAAACTAACAATAATAGACCTCATTCCCAATGAACGGAGACGTTACTGGCACCCGATCGAGCAAATCAATGAACAACAGGAAGACAAGTGAACAAGTGAAACTCTCTTCCTGCCCCTATCTACAAAGTGGCCTGCAGAAGGTATCTCCAGACAAGATGCAGAGGCTCTGGGCAGCAGTGCATTGCAGTGTATTGCAACACTGATACTTCCAGAAAATCCAGACACTGTATGGAAGTGGTTGTGTAACTGTACTAGGCAAAGCACCACAACTATACTGTTGGAGGACATGTTTAGCTAATCTGGGAGTTTTGTTGTTTTGCTCACTCCCAGCTTAATCTTATTTAAGCCAATGTTCATTCTAATGAGATCTCTCTTCTATGTAAACACTTCTAGAGGGTGTGGCAGTTACAGAAGTCACCTTGATTGAATAACTTCTGACTTATACATCTACTAAGACTTCTATGTTTTCTAGATTGGGCACAGCTCCTCTTTATACCCACTGCACCCAACGTGGGACAGATAGAATTTACCAGGAGACTACCACCCTGGCTACGCTGAGACTAAAGGTAGACTATAGGAAGGATCATACTAGTTTGCTCTAAGCAGGCGAGTATGACCCTTTCAGTACATGAGAACAAGATACTCAGAATCACCCTGGTGCAGATAATAATAAGGACCTTGTGGGTACCTATCTAGATTACATGAAGCTCATGAAGTTAAGATGTATTACTTTATATCAGCCCCCTCTCTCTCCAGTGTTTTACATAAGAGATAATCTCGGGATTAGTCCTTGGTGTAACCTTTGTTTATACCTACAATAGGGTGTGGCACTACACTCTGTTTAGGGTTCTTTGTTGGCATGACAACCTCCAGATTGGGTTACTTTGGTGTATATAAGGGGCTGACTTGAGGCCCCTTCACCTTTTACCTTTTGCCTTTGGTTCCTCAGCCTTCAGCTTTTGGCTTTTGGCTTTTGGCCTTTTGCTCTTTGGCCTTTGCTCCTTCTTCTGGGTAGGACTCAGCTCGGGTGAGATCCTTTCTCTTTGGTGGGAGACTTAGGCTCTTTTGTATGGTCTAAGTTCGGACCAGAGCTAGAGTTTGTTCATTATATTGGATTGCTGTGGAAGAGCTTTTGTACTATTAAAAGCCATTTTTGGAACTGCACCAGACTCGTGAGTTTTCATCTTTCTCCCGGCGTCCTCGGAGGTAGAAGACAACCTCTGTCCTGACACTGTCGGGGACCCCGGAGGCGTTCCCCGACACTATACGGCATAAGTAGTAATGTTCTGTGTGCGTGCCAGGGTGTGTGTGTGTGTGTGTCATAAATACGCCATTAAAGCTTTGTATGCTTGACACAAAATCTAAATGGCAGGCAGCAAAACAAATTCTAGATAATAACATGGCATTAGGTTATGGTATGACGTGCCTCCTGATGTGACATCTAACCAAGAGCAACCAGAGGGACATGGTGCCATAAACATGCAAAGTTAGAGCTACACAAAACTTTGATGAGTCCAGCTAAGTGGTAATGAGGTAAAAGAGTTGAAGAGCAAATTTATTGTGCACCTATTCACATGATACACTAAGCTAATGTGTAAGAATAATTAAATTGATCTTAGGGAGACATTTTAATAACATAGTAATACTGAATGTTAAGGAACAGTTTAAGAAAACCAAAGTGTTTGACATATTTGTGAAAAAATCACAATACACGGAATTAGTAATAACTTGAATCCTGTGTTTTATAGGTCATTTCTGCAAATCTATTTTATTATGTGAGAAATGAATTTTTGAGATCATCTGTGCTCACCTGTATCCTGTGACACCAGTTTTAGACAATTTTATATGTATCAGTAACAACAATCTTTTTTTTTTGCTTTTTTGGGTCACACCCTGCAATGCTCAAGGGGTTTCTCCTGGCTCTGCACTCAGGAATTACTCCTGGCAGTGCTCGGAGGACCATATGGGATGCCGGGGATCGAAACGAACCGGCACGGGCCGGCCGCTGCAAGGCAAATGCCCTACCCCGCTGGAATATTGCTCTGGCTTTAGTAACAACAATCTTTTTTTTCTTTTTTGGGTCACACCCGGCAATGCTCAGGGGTTTCTCCTGGCTCTGCACTCAGGAATTGCTCCTGGCGGTGCTCGGGGGACCATATGGGATGCCAGGGATCGAACCCGAGCCGGCATGAGCCTACCCACTGGGCTATCGCTCTGGCCCCTATAATAACAATCTTAACAGCAACACACTACCCAACATACTAACCCTCTCTTTGGAAATAGGAACCCAGATAAGGCTCCTCTATTGGTTTATAAGTTTACAGAATTGAGCTCAACAGTAGTTGAAAAGTCCATGTATAGACCATAGGCTTGACCATACACAGATAACTTATAAAGGAATATACTTAAAGCATTTGGGTTCAGTAAAATTTGACAAGAAAAGGCATGGGGGGAAATGAGAAAAGAAATAAAGGCAGCCCATTGTTCACTCTGACAGTGACTACTCTGAGCATTAATTAATTTATTACCTGTCTATCTTACAGAATGTCACAATGAATACAAACTCTCAGGGATTGATTAATGCCCTGAAAACATGGGCCTCCCATGTACCCAAGTTCACTGTCCTTCTTACCCCTTCTGCACATGGGGCTACCTCTCTGCCCATTATATAAGGCACATGAAAAGTCAGAGAACTTGCAAAGTTACACATTATGAAAGTGTAAGTACTGGGGCCGGAGCGATAGCCCAGTGGGTAGGGAGTTTGCCTTGCATGCAGCCGGCTTGTGCCGGCCCGGGTTCGATTCCTGGCATCCCATATGGTCCCCGAGCACCGCCAGGAGTAATTCCTGAGTGCAGAGCCAGGAGTAACCCCTGAGCATTGCTGGGAGTGACCCAAAAAAAGCAAAAAGAAAAAAAAGAAAGTGTAAGTACTCCAGGAAGCCACCCAGTAAGAATAACCATCATTCAGGATGAATGCAGTAGCACACACTGCAGAAATTATGGTATTGCTGCAACTACAAATGAAGTCTCAGGAGAGGCTGAAGAGTCCTCCACTATGTGCTCAGCACTTGGACTGCTCACAGAAACAGTAAAGCATGACACTGTGCATAAGCTAGTGTGCCGGTTCCATGGGTGAATGCATACAGAAACAGTAAAGCATGACACTGTGCATAAGCTAGTATGCCGGTTCCGTGGGTGAATGCATACAGAAACAGTAAAGCATGACACTGTGCATAAGCTAGTGTGCCGGTTCCGTGGGTGAATGCATACAGAAACAGTAAAGCATGACACTGTGCATAAGCTAGTGCCAGCTCCATGGGTAAATGCATACAGAAACAGTAAAGCATGACACTGTGCATAAGCTAGTGTGCCGGTTCCATGGGTGAATGCATACAGAAACAGTAGAGCATGACACTGTGCATAAGCTAGTGTGCCGGTTCCCAGTGGGTGAATGCATACAGAAACAGTAAAGCATGACACTGTGCATAAGCTAGTGTGCCGGTTCCGTGGGTGAATGCATACAGAAACAGTAAAGCATGACACTGTGCATAAGCTAGTGTGCCGGTTCCATGGGTGAATGCATACAGAAACAGTAAAGCATGACACTGTGCATAAGCTAGTGTGCCGGTTCCATGGGTGAATGCATACAGAAACAGTAAAGCATGACACTGTGCATAAGCTAGTGTGCCGGTTCCGTGGGTGAATGCATACAGAAACAGTAAAGCATGACACTGTGCATAAGCTAGTGTGCCGGTTCCGTGGGTGAATGCATACAGAAACAGTAAAGCATGACACTGTGCATAAGCTAGTGTGCCGGTTCCGTGGGTGAATGCATACAGAAACAGTAAAGCATGACACTGTGCATAAGCTAGTGTGCCGGTTCCGTGGGTGAATGCATACAGAAACAGTAAAGCATGACACTGTGCATGCAGAACATATGACACTGTGCATAAGCTAGTGTGCCGGTTCCGTGGGTGAATGCATACAGAAACAGTAAAGCATGACACTGTGCATAAGCTAGTGTGCCGGTTCCATGGGTGAATGCATACAGAAACAGTAGAGCATGACACTGTGCATAAGCTAGTGTGCCGGTTCCAGTGGGTGAATGCATACAGAAACAGTAGAGCATGACACTGTGCATAAGCTAGTGTGCCAGCTCCAGGAAGAACGTAAGATGACACTGGCATAAGCTAGTGTGCCGGTTCCGTGGGTGAATGCATACAGAAACAGTAAAGCATGACACTGTGCATAAGCTAGTGTGCCGGTTCCATGGGTGAATGCATACAGAAACAGTAGAGCATGACACTGTGCATAAGCTAGTGTGCCGGTTCCATGGGTGAATGCATACAGAAACAGTAAAGCATGACACTGTGCATAAGCTAGTGTGCCGGTCCTGGGACATAGGCGGTCCGTGGGTGAATGCATACAGAAACAGTAAAGCATGACACTGTGCATAAGCTAGTGTGCCGGTTCCATGGGTGAATGCATACAGAAACAGTAAAGCATGACACTGTGCATAAGCTAGTGTGCCGGTTCCATGGGAACACAACACACACTAATGTGCCGTCCGTGGGTGACTGCATACAGAAACAGTAAAGCATGACACTGTGCATAAGCTAGTGTGCCGGTTCCATGGGTGAATGCATACAGAAACAGTAAAGCATGACACTGTGCATAAGCTAGTGTGCCAGTCCTCCACTATGTGCTCAGCACTTGGACTGCTCACAGAAACAGTAAAGCATGACACTGTGCATAAGCTAGTGTGCCGGTTCCGTGGGTGAATGCATACAGAAACAGTAGAGCATGACACTGTGCACCACAACACCGTGCATAAGCTAGTGTGCCGGTTCCGTGGGTGAATGCATACAGAAACAGTAAAGCATGACACTGTGCATGCATAAGCTAGTGTGCCGGTTCCGTGGGTGAATGCATACAGAAACAGTAAAGCATGACACTGTGCATAAGCTAGTGTGCCGGTTCCATGGGTGAATGCATACAGAAACAGTAGAGCATGACACTGTGCATAAGCTAGTGTGCCGGTTCCGTGGGTGAATGCATACAGAAACAGTAAAGCATGACACTGTGCATAAGCTAGTGTGCCGGTTCCGTGGGTGAATGCATACAGAAACAGTAGAGCATGACACTGTGCATAAGCTAGTGTGCCGGTTCCGTGGGTGAATGCATACAGAAACAGTAAAGCATGACACTGTGCATAAGCTAGTGTGCCGGTTCCGTGGGTGAATGCATACAGAAACAGTAAAGCATGACACTGTGCATAAGCTAGTGTGCCAGCTCCGTGGGTGAATGCACATTGCTTTGGCTGGCCCAAAAGAAAATCAAGCAGGAGGACTCATTCACATTTCTGTGAAAGTGGAAATCCATCACAACTCCTACACAGAAGCAACACATGTTCAAATTCTGCAAATGTTGACAATAGTCTGTCAAAGTGTGCTTTGTCATGGTGTCATGGAGCTGTTTGCCTAAGCGGTTCAGAGGACTCTCGAAATACAGATCGTACCTCCCAGGAAGCTCCCTCTGGGTAAAAGTGCGTTCTAGGGATTAATAATGGGGAAAAGTATTTCCAAAGAAAGGGTTAGTATGTTCAACTACTAAAATCACTAATGTACACATCAGGAATAAAATAAAAATATTAGGGGCCGGAGCGATAGCCCAGCGGGTAGGGCATTTGCCTTGCATGCAGCCGGCCCATGCTGGCCCAGGTTTGATCCCCAGCATCCCATATGGTCCCCCAAGCACCGCCAGGAGTAATTCCTGAGTGCAGAGCCAGGAGAAACCCCTGAGCATTGCCGGGTGTGACCCAAAAAGCAAAAAAAAATAAAAAATTAAAACAAATATTAGTTGCTTGAATACTTTCAACACTATTTCATGCTAGTAGGCAGCATTATCCTTGGCTACCCTCACATGGAACTTTAATTTCCAGAAAATGGAAGAAAGGAATCTTAGAACCTAGAGAGGTCCACGGAAAAGGGGCATCCAAACCTGATTCTCTGTGGTCCGTGTGTTACTTGGTCTTATTAGCTTTAGAATCATTACAATTAGAAAGGGAACCACAGGAAAGGGAGAAAAAGGAGGAGGTTTTATAAAAAGATATGGACAGTTTTGAGGATAAACAATCTGAGGAAAGAGGAGAAAGAGAAGAATGGAATGGCTTTAGCCTCCCATATCCCCTGTTCCTCTTCAGCTTCACCAGAAGAGATAGTAGTGGTGAAAGGCAGGTAGCATTCTTTTTTTTCCCTGCCCTCCCAAAGCAGGTAGCATTCTTATGTAGAATTCAGGAAGGAATTTAGCAGTCTCACTTAGGAGCAGCTGTGAACACATATTTGTACCGTGTCCATTATTCCAGTCGCTGCAAATGAAGAATTCCAAAAAAGAGTGGGTAAACACATGCATATTCCCTTCCCTTTGAGACTTTCAAAGAATATAAACATGCTCCATGCTGTACGGAACTTAGTCTCCCTATACAAGGGACTTCTTGGCTTAGCTACAACGGATTGAATGATCCCTGAAGATTGGGAATAATTACCTTACAGTTGCAAAAAACTGTCTCTTCACTGCCAAATTTTTACAATATGAAACATAGTGGGTGGCTCAGAGCGATAGCACAATGGGAAGGGTGTTTTCCTTATATGCAGCCCACCCAAGTTCAATCCCCAGCATCCCATATGGTCCCCAAGCACTGTTAGGAATAATTCCTGAGTGCAGAACCAGGAGTAACCCCTGAGCATCGCTGGGTGTCACCCAGAAAGCAAAAAAGAAAGAAAGAAAGAAAGAAAGAAAGAAAGAAAGAAAGAAAGAAAGAAAGAAAGAAAAGAAAGAAAGAAAGAAAGAAAGAAAGAAGGAAAGAAAGAAGAAAGAAGGAAGGAAGGAAGGAAGGAAGGAAGGAAGGAAGGAAGGAAGGAAGGAAGGAAGGAAGGAAGGAAGGAAGGAAGGAAGGAAGGAAGGAAGGAAGGAAGGAAGGAAAGGAAGGAAAGGAAGGAAGGAAGGAAGGAAGGAAGGAAGAAGGAAGGGAAGAAGGAAAGGAAGGAAGGAAAGAAAAGGAAAGGAAAGGAAAGGAAAGGAAAGGAAAGGAAAGGAAGGAGAAAGGAAAGGAAAGGAAAGGAAAGGAAAGGAAAGGAAAAGGAAAGGAAAGGAAAGGAAAGGAAAGGAAAGGAAAAGGAAAGGAAAGGAAAGGAAAGGAAAGGAAAGGAAAGGAAAGGAAAGGAAAGGAAAGGAAAGGAAAGGAAAGGAAAGGAAAGGAAAGGAAAGGAAAGGAAAGGAAAGGAAAGGAAAGGAAAGGAAAGGAAAGGGAAAGGAAAGGAAAGGAAAGGAAAGGAAAGGAAAGGAAAGGAAAGGAAAGGAAAGGAAAGGAAAGGAAAGGAAAGGAAAGGAAAGGAAAGGAAAGAAGGAAAGGAAAGGAAAGGAAAGGGAAAGGAAAGGAAAGGAAAGGAAAGAAACATGGGGTGGTCAGGTGAGGCTTGTAGTATCACTTGTCACTTGTATCACTTGTCTTCCCATTGTTCATCGATTTGCTTGATCAGGCGCAAGTAATATCTTCATTCATTGGGAATGAGGTTCATTATTGTTACTGTTTTTGGCATATTGAATACACCACAGGTAGCTTGCCAGGCTCTGCTGTGGCTCTGGGTTCATCCCAGGGGCCCAGTCTTTTCTATGTCAGACCATCAACCATCCAGGGCCCACTTTATTTCCAGCTTTACATGTGGCTTGGCTGGGGCTCTGGCCTCCAATCCAGTTGATGTTATTCGGACTCGTATGATGAACCAGAGAGCAATTGTCGGACATGTGGATCTCTATAAGGGTACTTTGAATGGCATTTTAAAGATGTGGAAATATAAGGGGGGTTTTTTGCACTCTATAAAGGAATTTGGCCAAACTGGCTTCGACTTGGACCCTGGAACATCATTTTTTTTTATTACATACGAACAACTCAAGAGGCTTCAAATCTAAGGACTAAAGTCCATGTGAGCCAAGCCCTTCAACCTTTCTACTCATTTCTTTCCCCCTTTGCCATCTTCTATTGTATTTTGACAAACTTGTGTTTACAGAACCACCAATTCCCAATGATCTCCTGATGGAACAATACTAAGGTGGTTCTAAATTGTGTTTGTGTTGCCATGTTAACTTTTCCCTGAGAAAAACTGTTAACATTGAGACTGGCCACAGATTGGTGTCTTCTGTGAAGATGGATACTGATGGGTGACATTTAAAATGGCCTTCTCTTGAAATGTGGATTAAATGTAGTTGGTTAGTTCCAAACTTGGGCCCTCGCCAGAAGGCATAGGCCAGGGCAGTTATTGCTATGTATGTTACTGACCTTGGTTTTCATTAAAGTATTTATTGTCTGTAAAAAAATAAAAAACATGAACGAACAGTTTGAGGCTCTTCATGTTCCTGGAGCAAGCAGATGCCACTGAGCTACACTTGCACACGACAGGGACAAATGGAAACGTTACTGGTGCCCGCTCGAGCAAATCAATGAACAATAAGAAGGTAAGTGATAAGTGATACTCCATCATTTACATAATGCATAAAGGTCTGCTCACTCGATTCATCTTCATCATCAGAGTCTGTCTGTTCCTTTATAACAAGTGTTTTTAGCAATGATATTAACTGCAAGTGTGAATGCTGAGGCAATGTAATACCTTCCTGGCTCAGCTATGATTCTCACTCCTGAGTCAGAGGGAAAATACTTGTCAAGTCCTGGGTTGATTACATTGGTGACTCTTCAAATTTAAGCTTTACATTCTCAGATCCAGGAAAACCACCACCAATACATGTTGAAGACGACCTCAGCCTCCATGTCGAAAGCATAGTGAGCATCAGAAATGGCCTGCACAAAGGTCTCAGCATCAGTACAGCCACTTCCTACGTGGAAGCTGACACCACTGACATCGATGTTCAGCTCTTTTGCCTGTTCCAAAAGCAGCTGCTAGTTCTGAGTGTGGCACCAAATGTAATACTGAGGCCTGAGTCGGGGTTAAAAATGTAGTTAGCATGGGGCCGGAGTGATAGCCCAGCGGGTAGGGCGTTTGCCTTGCATGCCGGCCGGCTGCCGGCCCTGGTTCAAATCCCGGCATCCCATATGGTCCCCCCGAGCACCGCCAGGAGTAACCCCTGAGTGTCGCCGGGTGTGTCCCAAAAAGCAAAAAAAAAAAAAATGTAGTTAGCAGAAGTTAACCCCCAGATCAATGTCTCCATGGATAAATTGACAGGAACTGGAATTTGGGCAGACAGAAAAATATAATCTGCTTATATCAATACAGATATTCCCCAAGTTTGTAAGTTATGTAAAATAAGCTTGGGAGAATTTACCCTCCCAGGTTCATATTTCAGCCCTTTATTAATGTTAAGCAAGGGCCTAGGTAACCTTATGTAGAATTCGCTGACCAATACAAGATATATTAACAAAGACTGTTCCAACTCGTGAAAATTGAGATCTGCTGTTGTATATCTTGTCCTTTGAGAATGCTAAGGTAGACTGTCAGAGGGATTTGATCACTTCATCACTTGAATCCTGTTATTCATCGATTTGCTCGAGCGGGCGCCAGTAACATTTCCATTGGACCCTATCACGTGCCAATGTAGCCCAATGGCATCTGGTTGATTCAGGAATATGAAGAGCCTCAAACCATTCCTTCAGGGTCTTTACAAGGAAGTCTGACCATCTTGTAGGTGGGCGGCCACGTGATCTTTTGACATCCCGTGGGATTCAGTCGGTAACGGCTCTAGTCCAGCGGTTGTCTCCAAATCGCATTACATGTCCAGCCCATCTGATTTTCGATGCCTTGGAAAACGAGACAACATCCCTGATTCTGGAATAGCGACAGAGGTCAGAACTCCGATTCCTTCTCTCACTTGAGTGAGGCGTGATATTCCAAGCATAGCTCTTTCGATTCCTCTCTGAGAGACCCAAATAGCATTCTCATCCTGCTTTTGTAGGGCCCAGGTCTCTGAGGCGTATGTTAATGCAGGGAGAACGGTGGAGTCAAAGAGATGTGCCTGGAGCCGGAGGTTCTTTGTCCTTTTAGCTATTTCTTCGATGCCTTTGAAGGCATTCTATGCCACTCTCTTCCTCCTGCACAGCTCAGGTTTTAGGTTGTTCATCATGTTGATTTCTCGACCTAGGTACACATTCAGAGATGTTTGTTACATTGAGAGTGAATGGGGCCTCTGGAACTAGTTCATTTTTCATAAACATGGTTTTCTTTAGATTCAGCTGTAGACCTATCTTTCCACATTCTTGGTCAAAGTCAGCCAGCATTTGTGCCGCTTGGCTAATGTTTGGTGTTATTAGAACGATGTCATCAGCGAAGCGGAGGTGGTGTAGTTGCCGACCATCTATCTTCACTCCCATTCCTTCCCATTCTAATTGTCGCATGATGTTCTCAAGGGTGGCGCTGAAGAGTTTTGGTGAAATAGTATCACCCTGTCGAACCCCTCTTTTGACATCAATGATCACTTCTTTGTAGAATGGTGAGATCCTGGTGGTGAATCCGTAATACAGCTCACGAAGAATCTTGATGTATTGGGTTTGAACGCCCTGTTTGGCTAGGGCTTCGATGACTGCTTCAGTCTCCACAGAATCAAAGGCTTTCTGTAAATCAATGAACGTGAGACAGAGCGGCATCTTGTACTCCCTACAAACCTCAATGAGCTTAGTTACTGTGTGGATATGGTCGATTGTGCTGAATCCTTTCCAGAAGCCTGCTTGCTCGCATGGTTGTCCTTCATCTAGTGTTCTGCCAATCCTGTTCAGGATGACTCATGTAAACAGTTTGTAGATGATGGACAACAGGCAGATGGGGCGATAGTTGCCGAAGTCGTGAATGTCTCCCTTCTTGAACAGTAGAACTGTCCTGCTGGTTTTCCATTGGGAGGGCACCTTGCATTCGGACAGGTAGCGTGTGAAGAGCCGAGCTAGTGTATTGATGAGTACCGACGGCAAATTCTTCAGGTGTTCGGGTCTGACTTTGTCTGGGCCTGGTGCTGTTCCCTTCTTTACCGACGAGATGGCATGTCGGATTTCAAAAGGGAGAACGTTGGGAATGACATATCCATCCTGTGGAATTTGGTATGTTGACAGGTGGATGTGGCTATCGATTTGAGTATAAGTCCTGGATAATCTTCTCCATTGCCTTTCTGGAAGATGTGATAAATCCATCAGGGCGTCGGAGGGCAGTCATCTTGGTCTTATAGTTAGCGAAGGACAGACAGGCTGTGCGAATGCTTTTCCAGCTTCTGCTGCATCTTCCAGTATTTCTGCTCTTCTGTCTTTGAGGTCTTCTTTTATTGCTTCTCTGCACCATTTAGCAAGCTTGGACGTTAGCATTTGGTCTCCTGAGGTTTGCGCCTTGCCGCGTTGCTGAATGAGCTCAAGAGTTTCTGAAGACAAGAGTCCTTTTGTGTCTTTCTCTCTCTTGGCATTCTTCGCACAATCATGGAGGTGCTGAAGAAGTCTGTTGTATTCTTCATCGATGTCGTCAATGATGGTATCTTCCCATGTTGCCCCAATGGTGCCAAAGAGTTCCCAGTTGGTGGTCGTTCTGGGAGTTCTCTTCTTAAACTTTGCAGCCTTTTCTCCCCGTTGCATGAAGTAGAATTTTGCACGAAGGAGACGGTGGTCCGATCCTGTTTGGAATTTGGGGACAACAGCAACATCGGTCAGACAAAACCATCGATTGAAGATGATGTGGTCAATTTCATTGTGGAACTGTCTGCCAGGAGATTCCCATGTCCAACGTTTCCCTTCAGCCTTCTGGAACTGTGGAGTTCCCATGAATGGTCTTGGTGGACATGATGAACTCAGATAGTCTCTCACCCTGTTCGTTCCATTCTAGGCCATGGGTCCCCATGTGGAGTTCTTCAGCCGATCTTCTTGGTCCTATCTTGGCATTAAAATCACAGACTGCTTGTAGAAGGTGTGATCTTTTTTTTATAGAACTCCTCCAATTCCATGTAGAATTTCTCAATTTCATCTTCTTTGTATGTGGATGTTGGTGCGTAGACAATGAAGATAGAAATTGCTGGCAGTGGGCCACATCTCTTCAAGTGTAATCATCCTATCCGGTTTGTTAGGCATTCAAATGAATCAATGTTGACGGTCATGTTTGTGTTGACAAGGACACCAATGCCACCGACGCCTCTTTCGTCGCATGTTCCAAGGAACAATTCTTCTCCGGTGTCAAATACAGCATGATGCGACTATGCCTCCTCGTCTCAGTCAGACCAATGATGTCGTACTTGATCTTTGCGCTTGCACCATCAGATACTCAATATATGCTTCCGATGCCAGCGTACGTGCATTGAAAGTACAGACAGTCATTTTAGTCCTTCTTAGTTTTGGCAGCCTAGGATGGCCGTGAAATTTTATCAGGCACTGCTTGTTTGCCTTTCTTACTGCTGCCTTATTAAGGGCTCTTTCGGGTCAGGAAAATAAAAATTTTTGTTACTGGTTTTGGTATATCGAAGCACGCATTGGACAGCTTGCCAGGCTCTGCCTCTTTTAAATCAGAGGGATTTAAAAGAGGTAAAACCAGGACCAGAACAATAGCACAGTGGGGAGGGTGGTTTCATGGTGAAAACAGATCAGAATTGAAAGCAACTGAGTAAATTAGGTGAGACTGACTTGACAACCCTGAAGTCTAATGTAAGACATTTAGAGCACTCTTTGGGCTCCCCAGAAAAGGTGACATTATGATTCCCTTATCTGCTGGTCCCCCTGAGTTACAAACCTTTTCACAATGGACATTGGCCCTCTTTGCCTATTGCTTGTTATTCTGATTCTTTTGGACCTTGCATTCTAAAAAATTTAGTTGGTTTTGTTTCTTCCAAAATTAATAGTGTGAAAGTAATGGTATTGAGGCAGTAGTATAATGTCCTTAAGCAATCTGAAGCCTGAGTCTTTGGTCTGATGACCTTGTATAGTTACAAAAAAGGGGGAATGTTAAAGGCTCAGGTAAGCAGGTGCAGTCTGCTGTTACTATACATTTTCTGACCGTTGCAGAGCATATTACCGCGGTGTGGCGGGAAGCAAAGCCACACCCCAGGCACCTTGCCAACCTAGCCACACCCTCCGCAGATAATACAATGGGGAGGGCATTTACCTTGCCTGTACCAAGTCAGTTTCTATCCCTGCACCCACATTGTCCCTCATTTGCCAGGAGTGACTCCTGAATACAAAGCCAGAAGTAACCCCTGAACATTGCTGGGTGTGTCTTTACTGTGCTGTTTGGTTCCCCAAGACTCATCACACTGCTTGAAGATTTGCATCTGATGCCTCTGATGCCCTTCCAGAGGTGGCACTGGCCGTATACCAGAAGCACAGAAATTTCAGGTGCCACTGAGGCCTCTGATGTTGATCCAGAGGCAGCACTACTTCCTGGATTCTTTTTGTAGTGCCCTATTCTCACCACCAATGTGCCCCTACGACCACCATAGGCCAAAGCCCACCACCCACTCCCCATTCCACATCAGCCCCCCACCCAGTTTATCGCAACTACAATGATCATCACAATGTATATACAGGCAAGACCCTGGGAAGGACCTGGCCCCTAAACTTGATTATTATCTAAGCCTGGCGCTCGGCTGCAAAGCGGCTGCGCACCACTGCAGCTGTGCGTCTGGCCAGTCTCTTCTCCAGTGCTGCTGGTAATGGTGACAGCAGGGCTTGTAGCCACACCTGCCGGGTCCCTGGAGATGGAGGGATGAGGGGAGAGGCCCCAATGCCCGCTCCAAGCCGGGCCAGCACGTGTCTGCTGACCCTAGGAGCTGTGCTGAACCCAGCCAGGGACCGAGCCAGTTTCGCCCTCTCGTTGCTCCATGGGCTGCTCCACGTGGGTAGGTGCCGGCGTAGCTGTGCATCTCCTTTCTGGGTTTTTTTTTTTTTTGGCTTTTTGGGTCACACCCGGCAATGCTCAGGGGTTTCTCCTGGCTCTGCACTCAGGAATTACTCCTGGTGGTGCTCGGGGTCCATATGGGATGCCGGGGATCGAACCCGGGCCGGCACAGGCCGGCCGCGTGCAAGGCAAACACCCTACCGCTGGGCTATCGCTCCGGCCCTTCCTTTCTGGGTTTTATGCACCTTTTTTTTTCCACATTACTGGTTGTCTGTTTTTTGTGCGTTAGCTCAGGAATGTAAAACTTGGGGATGTCTTTTCAACTCTGGTTTGTTTGGTTAATCCCTGTGAGTTTTGATCCTTCAGTTGTTCGGATAGCCGTTTCACCAGTTCTCCCTGCAGCTGAGCTCTGACCACCAAGGACACAGCTCTTTATTACTGTGCAAGAGACAAGGTAAGTTAGAGCCCAGAGAAAGCTGCCGAGGGAGACAGGCTGGGCTGCAGGGGCCTCCAGGGCCACCAGAGGGCGCTCAGCACTTAAAGGGCCCAAGGACCAGGAAGGTGCTCATATCACAGTATCACTCTCTTCCCGTAGATCATCAATTTGCTCTAGCGCACCACAATAATCCGAAGATTGACCTTGCGGGTCACTCACAGGGGTCTCTGTCCTGACATCAGACACTCCTAGGAAAGGTCCATTCTCAAATCTCCCACAAAGATGTTTGCACCAACTTTCGTCAAGGATCTCACCCTTCCTGCAGCCCCCTGTTTCTACCGACCATAATGAACCCACTCAGTTCATTGCCTGACTGAATTACTTTCATTCATTTGTCTTGTCACTTGTATTCCCGTTGATCATCAATTTGCTCGAGTGGGCAACAGTAACATCTCCATATGTCCTGTCACATGCTAGTGTAGTCCAAGAGCATCTGCTCGATCCAGGAACATAAAGAGCCTCAAACCATTCCATCAGGTCATGGGAATGAGGTCTATAATTGTTACTGGTATTTGGCATATCAAATACAACACGGGTAGCTCGCCAGGCTCTACTGTGTGGATGGGATCCTCTTCTAGTCACCTCTGGTCTTGATCATTTATTGATGAACTGCGCAGCCGCACAAGCCAGGCTGTGACCAGCTCTTCTACTGGGTGGAGCTCTGACGAGAAGGGAGTCCAGATGTGGAAAATGGCAGCCCTCATGGTGTGGGGGGTTCCTCTGGCTTCTTGCGAGGCTCTGCTGGGGTGGCAGGCCAGGGCTAGAACCCGCCATACCTCCCGGGTGTTTTGTGATCGGCTGGGCACAAGAAGAGCCAGTAGCAGCTCTGCCCCGTGTATGTGAGTCTCTGGATCAGCATATCTAGGCTGGGCTTGAAAAAGACTGCTGCAGGTGGGTCTTAATTCATTAAGTAATTAATGAATTACTGAATTACTTTCATTAATTTTAGCAATCAATGAAAAAGATTTTCTAATTTTTTTTTTTTGCTTTTTTGGATCACACCTGGCGACACTCAGGGGTTACTCCTGGCTCTGCACTCAGGAACTACTCCTGGCGGTGCTCGGGGGACCATATGGGTTGCTGGGGATTGAACCCGGCCGGCACGGGCTGGCGCGTGCAAGGCAAACGCCCTACCTGCTGGGCTATCGCTCCAGCCCCTTCTGATGTTTTTTTGTTCACAAAAATCTACAGGAAATGAATTGGATGTGGTAGACTCGCATTACAGTGCTCAATGCTCTGGACTCTTACTACAGTGCTCACAACAAATGTCAAATAATGAAAAGAACCTTCTGCAACCACTGGCAATGTAGGCTGTGTCTGCAGAGTTTCTCCCAGGCATCATTTCTTTGTGCTTTGCCAGCAGCATTTATGATCAGAAATTACAGTTCAGGGATAGTGAGGAGCAGGCCTGGTATAAACTCTGCCTTGAGTGGGTCCAGAGCGGGAGATACCGACAAAAGAAGAGTGGGGGGGAGAAGCAGGCCTCAGGGACTCTTTTTTCCTTTGCTTTGGGACCACACCCAGCAGTGCTTTGGGAAAACTCCTGGTTCTGCACTCAGGGATCATTCCTGAAGCCTCAGGGGATGAGAAGTGGTGCTAGCCCCGTGCAAGAAAAGCACCGCACCCACCGTCCACAAAGGGACTCTCTTTGGAGATGGCTCATGGAGCAGGACCACAGTGCCCTGGCTGGAGCGTCAGTGTGGAGCAACACTGTATGGCCATGGTCCCTTCCCCCAGAAATGTCAGTGGGGTGGAGGCACTGTGAACTGCCTCCACTCACTACCTGTCATCACTTCCTAAACAAGGTAACTGCCACCTCTTTTGTTTATTTGATTGGTACCTCAGTGCTGTTTCCAGCTCCAGTGGAGTCAATCCTGGTGGTGCTTGGGGGTCTATATGGCACCAGGACTCAAACCTGGGGCTCACATGTGCAAAGCATGTGTTCCGGCCCTTTAATACTGGTGCAGGAGACATCCCCTTGGCTCCTCAGACCTGCTGAAGTTTCACTCATCTTGCTTGGAGTCCAGTAGGCTCCTGGGCCATTTGTTTTCAGGATGGGTTTGGCTAATAGGGAGCACCAGCAGGCTAGGAGAGAGCGGTATATAAAATAAAACCTACATCTACTTTCTAATCTTTTATAATCTCAGGACCAGGTAGAGGAAAGTGAGTGGCAGGGTGACAGTAGCATCATGGTAACCAACCTGATGAAGTTGGTCCTGTGGTTGGAGGTGGGAGCAGGTGCATGTCAGTGCTGACTGGGAACAGATGCGCCCCCAGAACTGACTGGGGGTGTACTTACAGGGTCAGTGCAGATGAGAAGCCTGGTCCCATTGCATGCTATCAGCCACCAGATGGCAGCAAGACACAGGAGAGAGGCCGGGCCCTATGTGGTAGGGACTAGAACTGCAATACCTGGGCACTCTGTCTTGGAGTGGTCTGATGGGGGTCCAGATGTCCCAGGATGATGTGACCCCAGAGCCTTGACTACCCTAGGATCACCTGGAATAAAAAGGCAGTTGTATCTTAGACTGCAGCCCCTTCCCCTTCTTACTTCTGAGGTGACATGGTAAATCCAGACAATCCTTAGGGACCCCCAGCTCCTCACCCTCTGTCCTTCTCCATCCACTTTCCATTCCCTGGAATGCCCACTTCAGGTTTACCCAGGTCTGCAGGTCTCAGAGGATTTCTGGGAAGCCTCTGCACCTGCCCCTTGGAAACGTCAGCACTGAATCTCGGAACCCAGAGCCAGTGCAGACCCAGTGGGGCCCTGAGTGAGGAAACACCCAAACTCTCTTGCCAGGTCCTGATAGACAGGTCTGGCCCCACCCCCCGGGCCCATGTGCTACCTGGGAGGCATAAAAGCCAGCTGAGGCCGATAGTGAAAAGCCTCTGCCATTTGCCATGAAGGGGGAGCAGTGCCCTCCTGCTGGTGGCCTTCACCTTGCTCTGCACCTGCGGTAAGTCTGTGTGCTCCAGCACTTGCAGGTTGGGGGGGCGGTGTGCAGAACTAGGAAGTCAAAGATCCAAGCTCTGAGCCCCTAGAAGTGAGTAGAGCCTGCTTCCCAGGAGCCCACCTGATCCCTGTCCTTAGGAGACAGGAGTTAGAAATGCCCTAGACAACCCCGACCCCTCACAGACCAAGCCCAGCTGACCCTGATGCCAGTCTTCACCCACCCCTTCTGCCTGATCCCGATGCTACCAGGCTCAGAGCTGCCTCCACTCGCCTTCCCCAGGGACCCCAGGGAACCTGGCATGGAGAGAGACAGCAGGGAACTGGGAACAAATGGGGTCCCTGGGGAAGGAATGGCAGATGAGGAGGGGTGCTTGTGAAGAAATACTTGTGGACGTCACAGGGCACTGATAGAATGACTGGAGACCCCTGAGGTGGGAGCAATGGGAAGGCCTGGAGGCCCACTGACCTGTGTCATCTTGCCCCACAATACAGGGTTAGCCACAGGGCAGGACAACAATGAGTTTTTCATGGACTTCCTGCAAACACTGCTGGTGGGGACCACAGATGAGCTCTATGAAGGGCCCCTGGGCAAGTATGACGTCAATGCAGATGCCAAGGCAGCACTGTCGGAGCTCAAGTCCTGCATAGATGGCCTCCAGCCCGTGCACAAGGCGGAACTTGTCAAATTACTGGTACTGTCGCTGGGGGCAGGGACACACCACTCCGTAAAGACCTGGAGTCCTATGAGGCACTGTCCCGGTCTCCAACTTCCACCAAAGTCCATTACCTGTCCACTGCAGCACCCACACCAACAACCCCACAGATACACCAGCCTGCCTGAGCCAGATCTCACTGCCCAGAGAGCAACACTCAGCTGACACCTACGCACAGACACGTAATTCACACAAGTGCACACTCACTCATGCACATAAGAACAGAGGTACACATAGCACTGTCTCAGCTATTGGGAGAAAACTGGCTACGATATGCTGGAGCACACCACCCTCCCCTGCCCCACCTAAGTTCAACCTGGGCCTGTTGCCTGATGGAGCTGTAGCTTTCTACCTATTGATTACAAGGCACAGACTCCTCAGTGCTCTAGGTCTACATGTTTGTGCCTTGCAGGTGCAAGTACTGGGCAGTCTGGAAAATGCCTAGTGGACTGCAGACATGGCTCAAGGCAGTCGCAGGACCAGCAGCAAAGCAGACATGGCCGCAGTGCCCCATTACCACTTCCCCATGTGTGAATCACCCTCCAAGGCTGGATCAATAAAGCCTCCTGCAGCTCAGGCTCTGACTCCTCTCTCTTCCCACACTCAGGGATACTACTATGTGCACAGAAGAGCACCCACAAAGAACATGTTCCTACAGTGACCCGCATAGAGGGCAAACCCACCTACAGGTGGATGCCTGTGTAGGCAGGTATACGGAGAAAACTGACCATGAGGTGGTCATGAGGATCTGGGAGGACCTGAAGAAGGAGGGTTAAAATGAATGGAAAGTGGTTCAGAACAGGAGGGGACAAGAAGTCCCAGAAAGAGGAAGAGGCCAGGGGCTGAAAAGATAGCACAATGGTAAGGTGCTTACCTTGCACGTTGTCAACCTGGGTTTGATCCCTGCATCCCTTCTGGCCCCCTGAGCACGGCCAGGTGTAATTCCTGAGTGCAGAGCCAGGAGGAACTCCTGATCATTTTCTGGGGGTGGCCAAAAAATAAAAAACAACCAAAAAAGAAGAGTCCAGGACTTGGGAGTGGGAAGGTAGGGAGAGACTGAGGGGTTCTGCATCTCAAGGTGCCTTTTCAAGACAACGTCTACCCACAGTCACATGGACCCAGGGGTTGGGGTGGCATGCTGAGAACAATCTCTCTCCCCAGACACACCCAGGGAAAAGACCTGAGGTACAGACCTAAGCCAGATCCTCAAGAGGAACCCTGACATAGCTGAGAACACCCACGGTCCAGTGGGGGTATGATCAGCAGTGGCACCAGAGGGACAGCAGGATAAGAGAAAGGTTCCATAGAATAGGAAAGTGGCAGTTTACCACACTGACCCCGCCCATCCATAAGCAGTGCAGACCCTCCCTTACCCAGGTCTCAGTGCCCTGATAGCTAGAGTCCTCCTGTGTCTCTGTGACCCTGCACAGTGTCTCTACGAAAGGCAGAGCTGAGCCCAACCCTAGGCCTCTGCCCTTCCAAGTTCACTCTGTGGTTATCTTGCTCTGCCCCCTGTGTCCTCAACGTTTCTGGCCCTGCCTTCTGTGCTTCTGCCCAACAATCACAAAAGGAACAGAGCAGAGTTCCAGGTCTGTGCTGGGCCTGGGAGCAGAGATCCTGCAGGCATAAACCATTGTCTTCATCACACAGACAGTGATCTAGAACCCACCATCCCACAGAGGCACATTCTAGAGCTTAGGGGTTAGGACTCACCCCAATTCTTGAAACCCCTGGGGAAAAGGAGAGAGGCAGAGGCCTTTCTCTCCATGCCCCTTTCTCAGGAAATCCCTGGCACCGACGTCGGTGCCACAGGACCGCCTCTGAGGAGGCTCGGGCCATAGGTTGCTCTAAGAGCTGCTCTTGGACCCGAGAGGTAAGGCCCCCTCTGGAGTGGCTCCTCCCTGCCCCACAGCAGCTTTGGAAAAAAAAGGTCAAGAAATCCCCCCACTTGCACAATGCCCCTTGCCCAGTTATGCCCATGGCCCCTACTCAAACCCTTTCTGGAGCCCACTCAGAGGCAAGAATGGTGGCCAGTGAGGGCGAGGAGAGGCAGCTTCTCTGGGCACACACGCTGGGTCTGATGTCCCTCCACCTGGCACTGGTAAGGGCAAAGCAAACACACTGCTCCAGGCAGAAGCACCCATTTACCCCTCAGCCTACATCTCCAGACCCTGCTGGGGAGGGGCTGCCAAAAGCAGGGATGGGTGTGGGAGACCAGGGCTTCCAGAACCTGGTTACCCTCCCATCCATGGACAGAACCAGCCATGGCGGAGGAGGTATGGGTGGGCAGCTGGAGGCCCCATCGCCCCGGGGGCCCATCATGGCCCTCTACAGCAGCCCTGGACCCAAGTACCTGATTCCACCCACCACGGGTAAGTACTGGTGAGCCTAGGAGGGTAGATGGGGATGGGGCAGAGTGAGTCTCATGGGTAGGCCTGGGATGGGGTCAGAGATGCCTGGAGCTCATCCCTGACTCCCTGGCCTGGAAGTCAGTCTGGGTGGACAGGGTGGGAGAAAGGTGGGCTCTGACTCCAAGCTACCCGACCCCCCATCCACAGGGTTTGTGAAGCACACACCCACCAAGCTGCGTGCACCAGCCTATAGCTTCCGTGGGGCCCCCATGCTCCTGGAAGAAAACTGCTCCCCAGGGCCCCGCTACAGTGTGAACCCCAAGATACTGAGGACTGGAAAGGACCTTGGGCCAGCTTTCTCCATCTTGGGTCGTTACTGCACCAAGACCACTCTGACCCCTGGCCCTGGTGAGCACTATACAAGCTAGTAAGGTGAGGGTGGGAGAGGGTCAACTGTCTTGGTCCTCTTGGCCCCTCTTTCTCCCCACAGGGAGCTCAAGCTTCCGCAGGAGAGCCGCCAAGCCCATAGTAGTCTCTGATACCCTCAAGCCCAACCCTGACCTGGCCCTTTTGAGCTACACCAGGCCACCTCTTATGCCTCAATCACAACTCCTAGCTCCCTACCCCCTACAATGTTTCCATCCTGGACAGCCTTGGTCCTGGAACATCCCAGTCACATTTGTGTAAGGGCCCAGAATGCCAACACCTCAACGTTGTCCTCTTTGAGCCCTCTTTGAGCCCCCAAGCCACACCAGGCACCTGTATGGACAGTCCTCTCCTTCCATGTACCTCTCCATTTCTCTTTCTCCAGGTGACTACTTCCCAGAGAAATCTACCAAGCATGTGTTTGACTCAGCACCCAGTCACTCTATTTCTGCCAGAACCAAGACCTTCCGCATGGATAGCACCCCAGGTCCTCAGCAGCCAGAGAGCCCTTAGCCAATGAGGCCAGGAATACAGGGTGGAGTGGGTGAGGTAGGGAGGTCCTATGGGTGGTCTCCCTGAGGGCAGAAGGCCATGGGAAGGAGACAGAGGAGACTGGACAGAAGACTCCATCCAGCAGGAGACTTGGTGTCCTTGCACCTCACAGGTCCAGCCGCATACATGTTGCCCATGGTGATGGGGCCCCACACTGTTGGCAAGGTCTCTCAGCCTTCCTTCTCCATCAAGGGCCGCAGCAAGCTAGGTGGCTTCAGCGACGATCTGCACAAGGCAAGAGTCACCAACCTGCCGGATCCCCTGCTCCTGATGCCCTAGTTCTTCATTCTCTGGGTGCCTGTGGGCTTACATCCCAGTGATGGAGGGGAGGAAATGAATTAAGAGGCCCAGGATCAGAGACACCCTGATGAGGGTGGAGCAGGAAACATTTGCCTGTTGGAGGGATGGAGACCTAAGGGCAGCACGGAGGAGAAAGATGAGAAGGAAAACAAACCTCCAGGTATTTGGGGGAGGGGGTCTCAG
The DNA here is from genome assembly GCA_021461705.1 of Cryptotis parvus. NCBI lineage: Eukaryota > Metazoa > Chordata > Mammalia > Eulipotyphla > Soricidae > Cryptotis > Cryptotis parvus. The sequence continues at coordinate 25,649 of JAJIBD010007963.1, forward strand.
TGCATCTTAGACCCTAAGGTGACAATGTGCCTACCAAGAGCTTGCAAAGTCGCAGTGCCCCTGACCCCACACCACCCCCAATCATTGCCTTGGCAAGGCTGAAGCTAACAGGGACAGTCATGAAAAGGCCCAGAAGCACCAAGTTGTCTTCTCAGGGTAATCATTCATGGAGACAGAGGGCCACATGATGCAAGTTCAACATGTGGTGACACATATGCCATGTGCGGATCAAACCAGGATCGACCACCTGAAACTCATTGTTTTAGCTCCCTGCCCTTTGTGGTCCTGAGTCCACCTGAACTCTTTCACCTCCCAGACCCCAGGTCCTGCAGCCTACCGCCAGACTGATGTGCAGGTGACAAGGTTGAAGGCGCCACAGTACACCATGGCTGCCCGAGTGGAGCCCCCCAGGGGACAAGACCCTCAAGCCAGGACCAGGAGCCCACAGTCCTGAGAAGGTCTAAGAAGGGAATAGTCTGGGGAGGGGGAGGGGGAGGGGACATAGAGTGAAGAGGGGGTATATGGCTCAGAGATGCTGGGTGGGTGGCTGAGTGGATGGACACTGCCAAAAGGAGATAGAAATAGTGAGAGAAGGGGCCGGAGCGATAGCCCAGCGGGTAGGGCGTTTGCCTTGCACGGCCGGCCCATGCCGCCCGGGTTTGATCCCGGCATCCCATATGGTTCCCCGAGCACCGCCAGGAGTGATTGCTGAGTGCAGAGCCAGGAGAAACCCCTGAGCATTGCCGGGTGTGACCCAAAAAAAAAAAAAAATAGTGAGAGAAATGTATAGCTCTGAGTAGGTCAGGGAGTATGGGCCAATGGGGGGTGGGGTGGGGCGGGGATAGACAGGATGGAAATAGCAAAGAGGGAGGGGGGATGGCTGGGGATGGGAGGAAGCTTGTCTCAGTTGGATAGGGACCTACAAGGGGGGCAGGGAGGGGAATGTCGGGCACATAGCCTCAGAATGTCACATTTCTGGGATCAGTCCTTTTCCCTCACTAGTAGACTCTGTGTCCTGAGACACCAGAAATGTCTCAGGACACCAGAAATGTCCTGAGACATTTCTGGGATCAGTCCTTTTCCGCGCTAGCAGACTCTGTCCTGAGACACTGCTTACTACACACCATGTTCTGGGTTCAAACCTGGACGCATGACCTTGGTACTGCACTCAGGGCATCAAAGCTATGGACAGCAGACCTGGGCTCTGTTAGGGTAAAGAATAGGGCAGGTGGCTGCCTCCTCTGAAAGCCTCTCCTTTCCCAGGTGACAATGACCAAGCCCTGTGCCCCCCATCATCACCTTTGGCATCAAACATTCTGACTACATGACACCTCTGGTTGTGGACATGGAATAAACCCGGCCCCACCCCATCTACCCTCCCATCCTGAGCCTCAGAACATCCCGTTTCCACAAGAGTCCTTATGCCATGGGCTGGGCGGCTGGGCTTCAGCTGACCTGGCCCTACAGGACAGAGCATGCTGATTTGCACAACTGTAACCATTTTATTTTCTACAGTATTTTCCCATTTGATAATCTGATTCCCTCTTGTGCACAAGCTTTTAATAAATCATGGATTTCACTCACTGTTTTTCCTTGGGAAGTAGGGTGAAAATCATGATTTTCCAAGAGGCCCCCATTGGCTCTAAGTGTCAGCTACATTAGGAAAAATACCAATTTCCAGGATCCAGGGCAGTGGAGGCAGGCAGGGAAGAGAGTTGGTAGAGTAAGATAGACATACCTAATCTCCACTGATTCTTCATGCCTTAAGTACTACCCTCCACATTTTTGGGGTGGGGTGGGGTGGGGTGATCCCAAGTGTGATATGGAGTATGTGGGTCTCTCCTGACAATTGTCAGCCAACCAGCCAGTGCTTTTATTTTTTTATTTTTGGGTCACACCGGCGATGCTCAGGGGTTACTCCTGGTTTTTTCACTCAGGAATTACTCCTGGCGGTGCTCGGGGGACCATATGGGATGCTGGGGATCGAACCCGGGTTGGTCGCATGCAAGGCAAACATCCTACCCACTGTGCTATTGCTCCAGCCCAGCAACCACTGGTTTAATGCAAGAACCCAAGGATTACCCAGGCATGGGGCCGGAGTGATAGTCCAGTGGGTAGGGCATTTGCCTTGCACGTGGCCGGCCCATGCTGGCCCGGGTTCGATCCCCGGCATCCCATATGGTCCCCCAAGCACTGCCAGGAGTAATTCCTGAGTGCAGAGCCAGGAGAAACCCGAGCATTGCCGGGTGTGACCCAAAAAAAGCAAAAAAAAAAAAAGTTACCCAGGCCCCCTGGTAGTATTCAGGGACCTCCAGGGCTGTACCTGGCAATGGTTGGAGGGACGTGTGGTGCCAGGGATCAACCCAGGATTGACCACATGCAAGGTAAAAGCTCTAACTTCTATACCATCTCTCAGGTCTCCCTCACCTCTTTGTTATGCACCCCAAAGATGGCAACACCTGTACCCATCAGCTCCCTGTGACTATTCCCCTCTAAGATGAAGGGTCTGTGACCATGGAGTGAAGTGATGCTCATAACTGAGTCACGCCATACAACACACAAAGAAACTCCCTGAACCCAGATCGTTCCCCTCTATTTATTCACTTTTAGTAACCACCCCAGATTATGAGGCAGTTCAACATGTGGTGACACATATGCCATGTGCGCACTACTGGTTCAGCGGAGCCTTTGCTATTGTAAGCAATAACCTCCAGATATATGCAGAGAGCAGCAGCTATAGCCCCACATTTCCCACCCAAGCCTGACATGGAGGGACAGAGAGAGCTGCCTCACCATGCTAAAATCCAATCATAGTAACCACAAAAGATGAACTACTACTGCATTTGAAGGGTCTACACTTAAGACCATGTTATATATCAAAGGTATTTCAGGAGCAGGAAAGACAGGAGCACATGGGCTTCTGAGCTGGGCTGGAGTCAAAGGTCTCCACCTTAGAAAGAGGCTGCTGGGGCCACAGCAGATGCACAAGTATCCACAACCACAGCACAGCTGCTGATCCTCACCCAGCTGTGACTGTTTCAGGTCATGTTTAAGCACCTCTTATTTATCCTTTAACCATTAAGGAGAATGTAACATTTCCATTTGAGTTTTGAGGGGAGATTCTGGTACTTCTGGAGATGGGAAGGAAACAAAGTCTAGAGCAATGTTCCTCAACCCTTTTACCCTTGTGGACTGTACCTGTCCTGAATACCAGTTGTTGGGGACAACAGGTATAACCAAGGCAGTGGTTTACAAACTTCCTAAAGTGCAAACTGGCACAAGATCCTGGACAGGTGAAGACCTTCATTAGTCTAGGGCATAGGAGCTCACAGCAGGTCTGCAGGTCAAGGCCATTTCCAGACAAAACTTACCAAGTCCGTATGGAAATGAAAACAGAAGACAACTTACTTTGTCATGAAGTTGTTCCAAATTTTATTAAATATCTTGTTCTTAAATTATGGGATAAAGCTTGGCAGTCTATCCTCCTGGGCACCCAGCCCTCTTTTGTTTTACTGACCACAGAGACCAAAGTCAGCAAATTCCACTTCTCTACAGCTGATGCTGCGTGTACTGGGCTGAGGAAGGACAGTGAAGGCTCTGGCACAGGACCAGCAGAGTTACTATTCCCTATCATGGAACCATAGTTCCTAACACATGAGAAATGAAAACAGAAAAGACAGAAAGGAACTAAAACGCAGTCCTCACAACAGCTAAGAGGGAGATAAAAGGGCAAGAAACAGACATGAAAACACAGCAACCAAAGGTCCCAAGATAAATGATACAGAGAACCTTGTGAGGCAGCTAAACTCAGTCTAAGTTATAGTCTGCATCAGCAAGAGTGGGCACAGCCTGATAAGAGCATTCAAAGGTCTGCTTTAGCTCGCACACTTGAGCCAGAGTCTCAGAAGTTAAGCGGGGGTTGGGCCGGGAGTGATAGCCCAGCGGGTAGGGCGTTTGCCTTGCATGTGGCCGGCCCATGTCGGCCCGGGTTTGATCCCCGGCATCCCATATGGTCCCCGAGCACCGCCAGGAGTAATTCCTAAGTGCAGAGCCAGGAGAAACCCTTGAGCATTACCGGGTGTGACCCAAAAAAGCAAAAAAAAAAAAAAAAAAAAAAGACAAAAAAAAAAAAAGACGGGGGCATGGAGCATAAGCTCCAGTTATATCATCACTGTCTATAGCACCTACACGGGGATAATGCACAGACAGCAATTTATGAAGCTTGGCGCAGTGAACACATTCCCACAATGACATTTTATGTGAACTAAACAGTGTGTATAAGGACACTGGAGAATGAGAAAAGAACACTAAAATCGACAAATGAAAAACAAGGGGGGCCAGAGCGATAGTCCAGCGGGTAGGGTATTTGCCTTGCACGCGGCCGGCCCATGCCAGCCCGGGTTCGATCCCGGCATCCCTGAGCACTGCCAGGAGTGATTCCTGAGTGCAGAGCCAGGAGTAACCCATGAGCATTGCTGGGTGTGACCCAAAGAGCAAGGAAAGGAACAAGGTCAATTTGGGAGAAACAGCAAAGCCCCAGAGCTATGGACCCAGTGACCTTAGTGGGTAAGCAATGAACACAAGCTGGAGGGATAGGACAGTTAGAAGATACAGAGGGGGAAAGCCAAGTGGGGTGGTAGAGAGAAGCTTTTTGAGGAAACTATGGCTGCTGCATGGAAAAGGAGAAAGAGCAATACCCAATGCAAGGTGGGGCTTCAGGAGCTCACAGTCACTGGACTGTGGCTGACATTTACTTCATGTGTGACCTCACGTGGAGTGAGAGTTCATGTGAGACCTCACATGGAGTGAGGGTTCTGAACCTGGCTACTGCACCTGTAGCCTTTAGTGTTCCAGGAGCTAAGAAACAGAAATCAAGACAGGGAAAGCAGTTCAGCCTTATGTGCTTCTAAGATCAGGATAGGGTTGGAGAAATGGGTGCTGTTACTCTGGGTGAGCATGGGGCTGTCCAAGTGGACAGTGAAGGCCAGGGAGAGAGGGGTGGGAGGGCAGCAGTCGAGATAAACTGGAAACAAGGGCCATGGCTCACAGCTGCCTCACTGAAAAGGGAGATTTCACTGTGGGAGGAAGCGAAGGGCTTGATGGAGGCAAAACCCTTATGAAATGACTTGTAGGTGCTTTGAAGAATCCACATCCTTTGGAGATCCACATTCTTCTGTCCACAAAAAGGCCCCACACCCTGCCTGAGTGAAATATAGGTAGTCCTGTTTCTAGATTTGCTCTCCTAGAAACACATCTTTGGTGAAGGGTAGATCCTGAAAACACTTGAATTACTGTTCTTGAATACACAGTCACAAAATCCAGGGGTATCCGGGACATGTAACCTCCTACCAAAGCTATAATCCACCAGTTTATTCATAACTCCTATCCTTTGCAAGGGCCTGAGGCCTGTAAGTGGGACCCTCTGCTCATAGTGCCTCGCCCATGTTCAGCAGTCTTGGCAAGGAAGAACTGCCATTCAGGACTAAGGACTGTTGGTCCAAGGAGATGGAGCAGAGGACAATGTCACACCGCTTCCTGTGTCACAGTTAACCACCTCATATGGCAGACTGTGGCACTACCCAGACAGGACAAGGCTTAGGTACATGGAGATGTCCAAGACTATGGTTGTGGGGAAGGCTACCAATCACAAGTGGATTAGGCCTGCTGGTACCTCTAACACTGAGGCTGGTGGAGTACACAAGCGAAAAACTCCTTGCACCTCTGGCGTCCCCCAACAAGAGCTCACTCAAGAGGCAGCAGTGGATTTCCACACTTCCAAGAAGATTTCGAAGACGCAATAATCATTTGAAAGTATTTTGCAGGCAAGTCCTCAGAAGCCCAGGACACTAGGTGGGGGAGACCTCAGTTGAGCCAGGCACCCACAGAAGCCAGCTCCCATCAGCTCACGTCCTTGCTCTCGACACAAGGTAGGAGAGGATGAAGAAGGCCAGGATCAGGCCCACGGCCATACCACATAGAAGCTTCCGGTTGTCTCGCCCAGACCGCGCCATTGTGGAGAAACGCTTCACACTCCCTGTGAGCAGGCCTGTCATGCTCGTGAAATCCGGAGTCCTGAGGGAGGAATTCCAGCAGGGTCACAGAGAAGCAGTAACACCTCCAGGACCCATACACTGGTGCTGCAGAAGACAGACGGGGCTTGCACAGCAAACCATATGGGGTGGAGCAGACCAAGACACTGTTATATGTTGCAGAACCTTACCATTCCATCCAAGTACCGGTTCTGGTCGCCCACATCCCTGTCGATGTCCAGAGCCAGCTGATCAGGACACAAAGGAGGCAGGGTCAGGCCAAGGTGGACACACATAACTAAGAGGCACTTGACCTTCCACAAGACTAGCAGACCTTGGCACAATTCACAAAACCACAACACCAGCAGAGGTCAGAAGGACCAATTTGCCACTTGGGTCTCACACAAATGCTGCTACAGATGGTATAGGGATGATGATAAATACCTAAAAAATCCTTCCAGATCTCAACCCTCCCTCTGATCTCCACTCCAGGGTGTCATGTGGAGATGAAAACAGAGAAACAACACTGACCGATTTGAGCCTAGTAACTTTGGAGGCCAGGTTGTCAGCCATCCGCTTGTTCTCCAGGTCAAGAATCTCTTCTACAGCACCAGGATTCTGAGCTGCAGAAAAGAGATTTTCAGGGTTACTTTCCCTATGACCCCTGTATACTATGGGGTCAATCCTTTCTGGTTTCTCTGGGAGCGCAAGCTGGGAGGACTCAGTCCACCCATGTCTGTTTTATTTATTGGAGATGCGGATAGAACTCAGGGCCTCACATGCACTGAGCTACATCCCCTGTCTATGTCTGTCCAGCATGTCCCAGGGTCGAACCCAGGGTCTGCTCCATGAACTTCACAAACGTGACTGGCTGTATAAAAACCAGCATGCATGAGCACTGGTGACACCAATCCCATGCCCAGGCTGTACACTGCCAAAGGATTCAACCCGAACAGCACTTTCTGACACTGACAGAATCTGTGACGAGCTCAGGGTGCCCCCAGATATCACCACAGGAAATTTCAGAGGAAACTGAATTCTGGCTAGTAAGCAAACTTTAGAAAAGGCTGAGAAAAACGACTCAAGGCAAAGATCTTGAGACCAAAAGTAACGAGAAAAAAAGCTGAGGAAGGCTGCACTGTCTCCCAAAACAAGGGAAGAATGCTGACGTGGGCGCAGGTCCCAGGCCTGTTCCCCACGCAGCACAGGCTGTGCGACGACGGTGCAAAGCGCATGCCGGGCCCCAAGGCGGGCTGCGTGAGGGAGAAGCACCTGGGTGGGTCCGAAGAGGCCACGGCGCTAACTCTGAGGGCGAGGGAAGAACCGACGCGCACAGCCCCCACGGAAGGGGCTGCAGTGGCCTGGCCCGGTCCAACCGTGAGTTCCTGTGCCGTCACGGCAGCCCGGCGAGTCAGGCTTCAGCGGCCCACCCCAGGGCCCAGCCAAGGCACCGGCAGCGTGGGCCTCCCACCATGCCCGGCGGCCGGGCTGCGAGGGTCGCCCCCGCGCACGGCGCGGCACAGCGGAGCAACCCCCACTCCGCTCGGGCTGCCGGCCTCCAGCGGAGGCGCAACGGAGCCGGACGCGGTGGCGCAAAAAAGTGGGCACCACCCGGCCCGCTCTCCCCGCTCACCCCGAGCCCAGTCAGCCATTGTGCCTCGCTCTGGCCCGCTTGGGGACGCCTCAGCTCCGGCTCCCGGCCGGCGACCCCTCAGACGTGGCGCCACACCGAGACTTCCGGATCCGCCCCTTCCGCCGGGGGGCCCGCGGACTTCCGGCCACGGGGCCCTGAGCCGGAGCACAGCGCTTCGGGTGTCGGCTTTGCCGGCGGCATCCCACGGGGACCGCCAGGAGCAACCCTGTGTACTGCACGGTGACTTAAAAAGTAAAGACAGTAAAACCGCAGGAGGCGGCAGAAGCCCCTCCCGCCCTGGTGCGCCGCGACCCCGGTGCTGCGGAAGCGGGGGCGGCTCCTGCAGCGGGCAGCGCCCGGTCACGCTCGTCGCGGAGCTGGACACCGCCTGCCTGAGCGGCGGGAGGCAGCTGCCTTCGTCCCCGCCTCCGCAACGCCTGTTTCTCCAGGACCGAAGCCCCTTTCCGACCCCCTCTGTGGTCAGGCTCGGCACCTCCTATTCGTACGCCGTTTCCGAGGCGGCTGGGCACGAGGACTGCCTCGTCCCTTTGTCCTTTCCCGCGCTCGAGAGCTAACACAGCACAGCGGGGAGGCGCCTGCCTGGCACGGGCCGACCCGGGTTCGAACCCCGGCACCCCATAGGGTCCCCCCTGCACCGCCAGGAGGAATTCCTGAGTGCAGAGCCGGGAGGGACCCTGAGCATCGCTGGGTGCGACGCAAAAAAGAAAAGAGAAAGATCTAACGGCGCTTCCGGTCTGAACCTGCGGGCCCTGAACACTGGCCCCAGGCTCGGCGGCGACGCGACCGACCCGAGGACGCCTTGTCCGTTCCGCCCCTCCACCTCCCGCTCCCCTGTGGGGTGCCGGTACGGAGCCGGCGGACCCACTGCTGCACGGAGCCCGACCCGCGAGGCTCAGTGGCCGGCGCTACTCGGCCGTGGAGTCCCACTAAAGCTCGGCCGGCCCCGAGGCAAAGCCCTGGCGGCGAGGGACTCGCACTTGCCGCCTCACACTCGGCCGGCCCCGCCCCCGCTAGGCCCCCTGCCCCTCGGCGGCGTCCTGTGATGACGTCACTTTCCCGCGCCGCGGCCTCCCCGCACCCAGGCCCGGCGCGCGGTGGACTCGGGTCCCGCCCGGCCTCCCCAGCTCGCCTGGCTGGGGCGGGGCCCGCGGACTCCGACCCGGAACTGTGGCGCTAGGTTTCCCCCAGCCGCCGGGGCTCGGGGCGGGGGGCGTGGGGGGTCGCCATGGAGCCTCGGGCGGTTGTAGCTGCTGTGGAGTCGGGAAAGGAAGACGCGATTATGGAGGCTCTGTACGCGTATAACCGGGAGGTGAGCGGGGGTCGTCCAGCGGGATCTGGGGTGGGGAGGGGGCGGACAGGTGGTCTCGGGGGCGCTTTGGGGATATGCACGTCACCGGCAGGGGCGTGTCGGGGTGCCTTGTCTTCCGAGCGCTGTCTGCCCGCCCAGAACCCAGAGCCCCAGAACCCCACCCAAGGTACTGCGCGCTGTGGTCTGCGGCCCCTGAGCCTCAGGTGTCTTTGCAGAACTCACAGAGCTTCACGTTTGAAGATGCCCAGCAGGAGGACAGGAAGGTGGGTGTCGATCTAAAGGTAACGGACAGGGACGGTGGCCCCTCGTGGCGCAGAGAAGGCTCGTGAAACCGTTCTTCTCCACGCCCACAGAAGCTCGCGGAGCTGCTGGCTTCGGCCCTGGAACGGGGCTTGCCGGCTGCGGGCTGTGTCACCTGGCTGCAGAGCATCCGCATACTGTCCAGGGACCGCGGCTGCCTGGATCTGTTCACCAGCCTCCAGAGCCTGCAGGCACTTGCCCACCATGCTGGCATCTCCGCTTCCGACGGGCTGTTCCCCGAGCCCCCGGACATGGACGTTGTGCTCGAATCTCTCAAGTGCCTGTGCAACCTTGTGCTCAGCAGCCCGGTGGCACAGGTGCTGGCCGCAGAGGCAGCGCACCTGGTGGTGAGGCTATCAGAGCGAGTGGCTCGGTCCCGGGAGAGAATCTTTACTCACGATGTTCAGTTTTTTGACTTGCGCCTCCTGTTCTTGCTCACGGCACTGCGGAAGGACGTGCGCCAGCAGCTGTTTGAGGAGCTGCATGGGGTGCGGTTGCTGACAGATGCCTTGGAGCTGACACTGGGAGTGACAGAAGGGCCTCCTGAGTGCCTTCCTGCCCAGGAGACCGAGAGGGCCATGGAGATTCTCAAGGTGCTCTTCAATATCACCATCGACTCAGTCAAGAGGGATGTGGATGAGGTGAGAGCAGACCTGAACCCATGGCTGGGGCTCAACAGCTTAGCTGGCACCTGGACTGTTAGGTTCATTCAAGCTACTGGCACTGGGCTTGGCGTGGACAGGAGGGCGCAGAGAGGAGGGCTCCTGGAGTGGGGAAGCTGCAGGATCGGGCCCATACTCCATCGAGTATGGAGTGTGATTTCATCCCAAAGGGCCTGTCAGCAGTTTTCATTGGGGATCGTTGAAGGGCATGAAGGAGAATTAAGCCAGCTGGGGAGCTGACATGAGCAGGCAGTGGGCTGCAGCAGTCAGCACGGCCCAGGGAGTGGGTGGGGCTCTCACAGAACCTCTTTCTCTCTGGGCAGGGAGATGCTGCCCTTTACCGGCACCTGGGGACCCTTCTGCGGCACTGTGTGATGGTTGCTGCTGCTGGAGACCGCACAGAGGAGTTCCACGGGTGAGGGTGGGACCCTGTGCTGGGCATGAAGTACATGCCGACAGCTGGACAGTGATTCTCATCCATAGGTGGGATCAGTCATTGTATTTTCAGAAAGCTACGGGTGACCAATCTAAGTTTTGAGTCTATGAATGAGAATGTGTCACTGGGCCCTGGCATTGAACCGTACCTACAAACCGATGTAGTTGCTTGCCCCCACTTCAGTGACCTGTGTCTTGGCAACTCCTGGATGTCCAGAGATCACGTATGTTAGCTGCTACTTGTACAGGTAGTAGAGCAAGGATTTGGTTGGACTGCATCTTTGGACTCTGGTGGTTAGACACAGATTCACATCCTAGATGGCCTAAGCAGAGGCCTCCAAGTGCTGTACTTGTGCTGGAAGTCTGACCTTAACTCAGACTCCTTTCCATCTTTACCCAGCCACACAGTGAATCTTCTGGGGAACCTGCCGCTCAAGTGTCTGGACGTCCTGCTCAACCTGGAACTGAAATCAGGCTCTGTGGAATTTTTGGGAGTAAACATGGATGTGATTTGTGCCCTCCTCAGCTTCCTGGAAAACGTCTGCACCAGGTGAGCAGAGGCGTCCTTCATCCCTCCGGTCTGCCCAAGTGGATAACAGCTTCCAGATTCATTTTCTCTATCCCTATAGATAGAGAATGTGCTGGGCATGAAGTACATGCTGACAGCTGGACAGTGATTCTCACCCATAGGTGGGATGCCCACCATATTCACTTTCTCTATCTCTATAGATCTCTTGAGAGGTGCTGAGACTTTCCTTGGTCCTGGTCCTTGTTAGTGATCTCAGGCCTTTGCTCAGCAGCAGGTATTGACCAGCATCACCTGTCCATAGGCATCCTAAGGGGTCTCTGAGAACTGCTATATAGAAGCTCTGGTTCCTGTGACTGCACCACAGGATGTCACAAACTAGGCTTCTAACTGCTCCTCCAGGAAGATGACATCAAGGCTAAAGCATTTGATAGATGACAGAGTCAGAGGAGGCCTTAGGAAACCGCATTGCACACATGCACTTTTTTTTTTTTTTTGCTTTTTTGGGCCACACCCGGCAATGCTCAGGGGTTTCTCCTGGCTCTGCACTCAGGAGTTACTCCTGGCGGTGCTCGGGAACCATATGGGATGCCGGGATCGAACCCTGGCTGGCATGGGCCGCGTGCAAGGCAAACGCCCTATCCGCTGGGCTATCGCTCTGGCCCCACACACACATGCACTTTAAGGTGGATCACATGTGCCAGCCTAATGTTGGACACAGGTTGTGACTGTCCATGCCCCAGTTGCTGCTGTTAGTGGGGTCCCAGGAAGTACTGAGCGGTATGGGACGTTCTGTGGAGGGACAGCAGCTCAGTTTTCTCTCTGTGAAAATCAGAGATAAAGGGTTTTGTTTTTGTGTTCTCTGGACATCATTGTGTTTTGCAAGCAGCTTTAGTTTTCCCCACAACCTTGATGTATGGTGAAGAGGTTAACCTCAAAGCAGATGGGTTGTCAGGCTGGAGCAATAGTACAGCGGGAAGGGCATTTGCCTTGCATTCAGCCAACCCAGGTTCAATCCTCGGTATCCCGTATGGTCCCCCATGCAGTGCCAGGAGTAAGCCCTGAGCATCGGTGTGTATAACCCAAAAAGAAAAAAAAAAAAGCAGATTTGTTTTTTTAAGCAGAGGTTGTTTGCTTCAAGTCACAGAGCACACAGGCAGCCTTCCGAGTTAGGTTGTAACCTTATCCCTTTCATGATCATGGTATCTCCCTTGCCAGTTAAATATGCCCCTATCTCTTTCAAAGACCCTTTAGACCCTGGCAGCCTCCTCTCAGCCCCTCAGCTGACTACAGTGCGGCGTCTTCTGAATACCGGTGCCAGGACAGGCTAATGCTAATGTGCATCTTATCCACCCTCACCCCCTTCTGCAAGTTGGGAGGGGCACAGTTTGGGTGACAGGGCCTCTCCACAGACCCAAAGACTGAAGGAGAGCGTGGCCCCAGTGCTGAGCGTGTTGACTGAGTGTGCCCGTATGCACCGCCCTGCCCGGAAGTTCCTGAAGGCCCAGGTAGGTAAGAGGTGGAAGTTGTACGGGGTGAGTTCTGGTCAGAGACCCTAGCTGCTGCTGATGACTGGCTATCCCCCCCCAGGTACTGCCCCCCACTTCGGGACGTGAGGACCCGTCCTGAGGTGGGGGAGCTGCTGCGAAATAAGCTTGTTCGTCTCATGACACACCTGGATACTGATGTGAAGAGGGTCGCAGCTGAGTTTCTATTTGTTCTGTGTTCAGAGAGTGGTAAGTGGAGGGCCCAGCCCCAGACCTGCCCCTCCGGAGCCAGGTTGTACACACTGATCTTTTCCCTGCCGTTCAGTGCCCCGTTTCATCAAGTACACAGGCTACGGAAATGCTGCAGGCCTCCTGGCTGCCAGGGGCCTCATGGCAGGGGGCCGACCTGAGGGCCAGTACTCAGAAGATGAAGACACTGACACAGATGAATACAAGGAAGCCAAAGCCAGGTTTGTGCCCCCACTCTTGGGATCACCCCACTCATCAGGACCTGGGAGTGGGTGGGTCAGATGACAAAATGGGCAAATCCCTCCATAGACAGGCACCTGATCCAAAGTGATGAGTATTCTTGGGACATTTTGTTGAGAAAACAGAAACTTAACAGAGTAGTCCAGACAAGAGCTGGTTAGCTGCTACTCCTGGAGGGAAGGACCTTCCTGTGTTTGCCTTCTTGCCAGGCGCCTGGCAGGAAGACAGGAGTGTCCACTATTTTCATGCTTCCCCACCTTGTGTCCCTAATCTCTCACTAATGTATGCCTCTGGAAAACAGCATAAATCCAGTGACTGGAAGGGTAGAAGAAAAGCCACCTAACCCCATGGAGGGCATGACAGAGGAGCAGAAGGAACACGAAGCCATGAAGCTAGTGAACATGTTTGACAAGCTTTCCAGGTGGGTAATGCCAGTGGCCAGAAAAGAGTGGACCTAAGTCCCTGAGAGGTGGAGATCAAGAGGACTTGGAGTCTTCGCCAAGAAGACTTCATTTTCTTTTGGGCCACACTGTGTGTGGTTACTCAGCTGTTCTCAGCTCAGCTCCAAGTGGTGTTCAGACTGCGATGCTGGGCCTCTGGCATACAGAGCCTATGCACTAGCCCTTTGGCTAACTACTGAAGCTAGTTATTCATGTGGAAATCACCTGCCCTGGAGGAAATCCCTCCAGGGATGAATTAGGGTTAATTGAGATGAGGGATGCCCATTTTACAAAAGAAAACTGATGGTTAGGGAAACTTCTAAGACACTGAACTAGGACAGTGTCTGTGAGGCTGATTAATACATTCCCAGACAAATTTCCTCTACCCACAGGGGCAGCTTGGTGACATGTTGCCAGGGGTGAATATGACCCCTGCCAGAGCACCCACCCCAACCCCTTTCTCCTGCAGACACAGAGTTATTCAGCCCATGGGGATGAGCCCCCAGGGGCAGCTCACATCCTTGCAGGATGCTATGTGCGAGACCATGGAGGGACAGTTCTCCTCAGACCCCGACTCGGATCCCGACTGAAGATGGCCACTCTTCTCCTCCCTTCAGAACTGGTGCTGCTTCCAGAAATGTCCCTTGGGCCGTGACCCTAGGGAAGTCACATCCTCTCCAGCTGAAACCCCTTCCCTCTTTTTTCCCCAAAATTCTGATTCTGCTTTGCCACTCGTCCAGTTTCTTCTCTCTCGATCTGTGGGGCTTGTTCTGCTGTAACTGGGATGTTGGCAAATGAAGTGTTTTCCTTCATGAGTGCTGAGAGGACTTTGTGCTCAGGTACTGCCTGAAGGCATTTCCATGGGATGTGCTGCTGTTTCCCTTCCCTGCTAATTACAGGGCTAATGGTCTCTTCTGTATTCTCAGTCCTGGCATGGCCACTTGTTATATTGTTCATAAAGCCAAAGTTCTCTGGGGTGTGATAGTTGAATCTCAGCCTTTCTGCAGCTGAGACCATAAATATAACAATCGTGCACAACAAAAAACATCATAAAATAAAAAAATGTAGCACTTATGTTTAAGTGTAAATGTAAAGGCATGATAAGCAGAAAAGAAATTTCTTTGCAGATTACAGCACCACTGTGGTCTTTTGTTCTTGAGTGAGGCCACTAATCCATTCTCTAAGGAGTTTCAGATTAGTTAAATCTGCTCTGGGTGTGCTCCAGCAGGCTGGGACCAGTGTTTAATAGGGGAAGCAAGATGGCATGGAGTAGAATAGAAAGCAGGGATGAGTGTCTGGGATATACCCAGCTGGTGCAGGGCTAGAAAGCATAAGACAGGTTTTGCCCACTGTCCCGAGCACTGATCTGGGAGCCCAGGAGCCAGCCAGGGTTTCTAAGTAAGAAATGGCTTCCATGTCTTGTAGGTGAGTGCTAATAGAGAGTGGGAACAAGGAGAGGGTTTGTGGGGCAGGAGCAATAGCCCAGCGGGTAGGTGTTTGCCTTGTATGCAGCTGACCCGGATTTGATCCCTAGCATCCCACAAGCACTGCCAGGAATAATTCCTGAATACAGAGCCAAGAGTAATCCCTGATTATTGCCGGGTATCACCCAAACAGAAAAAAAAATTAAGGGAACAAGTGAGTTTCTTGGGAAGTTGGATGGCATCAAGTTAGAGTCAATAAAATGATGGCCATTCGTGAGGAGTAGTGGGAGCTCTGAAAGGCTCTTGCCAGTCTCCACACTGTACCTAAGGACCAATTTCAATCCTTGTTCCAATTACTCCAATAGGGGACCCACACATTGTACCAAGGCCACCTTTCCACAATCACGATTGATTTTTTTTTTCTTTTTGGGGTCACACCCGGCAATGCTCAGGGGTTTCTCCTGGCTCTGCACTCAGGAATCACTCCTGGCGGTGCTCAGGGGACCATATGGGATGCCGGGGATCGAACCCAGCATACAAGGCAAACGCCCTACCCACTGGGCCATCGCTCTGGCCCCAATAACGATTGATTTTCATATGAAACTTTCATGCCTAAAGTACAGCATAATCCTTCTCTAAAATAACCCCACTAGGGCCGGGGTGTGGCTTATGGCAAGAGTGTACTTGCATGTGGAGCAATATTTGGGTTCAGTCCTCAGTGCTGCTAAAAAATGGCTCTAGTAAGGTGATCCACATGCTGCATTAATTGGAACTCAGGACCATACTTCAGGACCTCATCAACCTGAAATGGGGTCTGTCTGAAGAGGTAAGCCTTTCTGTGTTTGTTTTTGGGCCATCACTGCCAGTACTCAGGGTAACCATGTAGTGTTGGGGAGCTGAACTAAAAGCATGTGTTTTAGTCCACCTTTTAAGCCTGAAAGGCCTGGATCTTCCTGACACGGTAAACTGTCCTTTACATGGACCTGAACACAGCGGAAATATCAAGTCTGGAATTCTGGTCAAAGTTAAAGGTCACCGTCAGAAGAAAGCTTCTGGCATCAAGAGCTGTAGCCAGGTGAAGAGTTAGAGGAGCAAAGTAGCAGGCCTCTGATGACCTTGGGCAGAGACAACTACAACCAGCACAGCGTGTTAATAGAGAAGGCATCCAACAGTGTCACGTATTCCAGTCCTCAGACCCTGGGATCTGATCCAGCCAAATACATTGCACCTTCCCACATTGTTCTTATGGGGAGATCTCAAATGAGCTGTGGCCCTGTTTGTGGGGACAGGGAAAGCAGCTGTCACTATCTGTGCTGTCCGTTGAGCTGAAATACAAGAGGGAATCGGTTATTTAAAAAATAGCCAAACCAGGTTTGATCCCCAGCACCCCATGTGGTCCCCAAGCCCACTGGAGTATGGAGCACAAAACAAAACACCAGGGCAGATGTCTTGTTCTCTGTACCTGTGTGATCTTGTTGCTCAAACTTCCTTTTTTTCCCTCTACATGTTGGTTTGGGGACACACCCAGTGCTAGTAGGGGCTCTGATGCTTTGCATGCAGAACCATTAACCTGCCTCTCCAACCCTCAAACTGTCTCATAAAAAGGACTTTTCCTGGGACTAGAGAGAGTGTGCAGTGGGTAAGGTACTTGCCCTATACCAGGCTGACTGGAGTTTGCCCTCTAGCACCCCACATCGTCCCCCTGAGCCTGAAGAAAAGATTCCTCAGCACAAAGGAGCACAGCCAGGTGTGGCCCAAAACCAAAAGAAAATTTTTTCTGCTTTTTTTGGATCACACCTGGTGATGCTCAAGGGTTACTCTTAGCAGTACTCAGGGGACCACATGGGATGCCAGGGATCAAACCGGGTTGGTTGCATGCAAGGCAAATGCCCTACCCACTGTACTATCACTCCAGCCCCAAAAACTTTTTCTGTTGGCACATTCTGCTCTTGAGCCAAGTAAAGGCTAGTACTGGCAGATATGAGAAAATTGGGTTGAGTGGAGGGCTAAATCTAAATGAAGATACACTGAAGCGCTCTGAAGCATTCTCTACTTAGAAAAGTAACTTGAACCTGCAGTTCATCTCGGTTTGGGATACCCATCCTCTTTGAATAATTCTCTAAAATTACCCTACTTTACATAAATTGCAATGAACCTAGAAAATACGAGAGTCAAACAGACCAACTGGATCAAGATCTCCATTAGCCTGTGAACATGGCATCTACTGCCCATTTCTTGCCATTAAACTGGGATTGTTAGCTGGATTTTCTGCTTTTATACGTCCAGTGACTATTAATGTGGTTTTGTTAGTGAAAGGTGTGTACTGCATATTGCATAATAATAGGGTAAATGGCAAAAGCCTAAACCTCGAATCAAAGAATAAAAATAACTATGTGCGTGCTACATTTTATGTTCTTTATAAGCTCTACTCATCTCTGGTTCAGTCATGGTAAGAGGTCGGAATGCAGTCATGCTGGGGGCCATATTTTGTTTCCCAGGGGAAGTAAGAAAGAACAAGGCTGATCATACAAAGAGTAGAGGGATTTGACTTAAGTGATAGAACACATGCCTCGCAAGTATGAGGCCCTGGGTTTTACCCTCAGCACTACATGGACCCTCAGGACTGCCACGTGTACCCGGCCTACCCAACCCCCAATTACATGTTAAAAAAAGACAAGGTTTCCTGAGAAGTGCTTTCGAGCAATAAGAAAGACAATGAAGGCTTTCCAGTGAAATGACATTTGAGCATCTGGCCCAAATTCCTTCGAGTTATTCTTTTTGTTTGGTGAACATACCCGGCAGTGCTCACTGTTTACTCCAGGCTCTGTGCTCATGGATTGCTGCTGAGTGCCTAGTGGACCGTATGAGATGCCACGGATTGAACCTGGGCCTATAAGGCAAGTATCCTACCCACTGTACTATCCAATAACCTTTGAGTTACTCTTGCCTGTAATCATTAAAAAGGTGCTTTGAGGTGCCTTTGAACTCCAAAGGCTTACTGTGCACATCCAGGACATGGCCTTGTCCAATAACTTCATTGCTTAAAGGTTTGAAATAAAAGTTGTCAAGGCCCTTGGTTTTCTGTTTTCAACAGGCTGTAACAGGTAAGATCACTAGTGTGGCTTCACTTACATAAGTACAGAGAACAAAGTCCTCAAACCTGTATCCTGTCAGATTCATATACTGGGCCTTAGCTGGAGCAGTTTGGTCCTGGTCTTTTGTACGGAAGTATCCTGAGTGCACAGATTACCTGGTCTGCTCCCTGCTCTGCCACTCAAGAGTATTTTCATCTCCAAGTAGAGGTAATGAGAAACAATATTAGGCCCATCAGCACACAGTTCTGGCAGCCCCTAGTATAGGATTAATAACTATATTGGCTACTATTACTGTTTTAATTTTGATTTGGTTGGGGGGTGGGGTGGGGGATGTTGCTGTGGTGCTTAGTCTCAGGAAACCCTTGCAGTAAGTCTGAACCAACAGTTCGGCAGAAGGCCCTAGGATGTGCTCAGCTCTTCAGTGCCAGGAATTACCAAGTTATCCAGTGGTGCTCCAGGGTTCCCAAGGGTCCCTTGGGGGACCCTCTCCCTCTCCCTCTCCCCCCCTCACCACTTTTAGACCCAGAACAGAGCAATAAAAGAGGCAGCCCTCTAAGAACTATAAGAACTATGCTCAACAAACAGTATATACCTTTCCAGTTTCCTGCTGGATGAGCTTCTGCAGCTCTTTTGTCCACCCCAGAAGCTCCACCAGCTTTTCCACACTCTGAACCAAATCTCCCAGCTGTATCACATCTCTGCTTCGAGGACCCCAAGCAAAGGACCCCACCAAGTCCTTGTTGATGAGCAGTCGGGGCACTGATCTCCACACAGCCTCAGACAAACTGGCAAAAGGTTCCACCTGAAAAAGGGCATAAATGTGAGGAAGACACTCTGCCCTCAAAGCCTCCCAAAGGACAGTAGTGTAAAGGTGCGCTCTTGAGGCCAGAGAACACGCTGGCTCATTTCCTTTCCTCTAATTGTACCCACCAGTCTGGTTTTCTCCTTCTCTGAGCCTCCCTTTGCTGCAAATCTGTTGCTTACATCTCCCTGCTCAAGTCTCCTGGCTCTGGTGTGTTTCTGGGTCCATCCAAGCCAGCTCCTTGCTGCCTGTCTTCCAGCAAGCAGTCCCACTTTCTCTGTCTTCTCCCAGAAGGCCACGCTACTGACACAACACTAAGTTCCAAGTCTTGCAAGAAGGACCAACGCTAAGAGGCTCTGATGTGCTGGTGGTTATTCCACCTCTCTGTAGCCTTTGCCATCCAAACCTGCAGAGACACCCCCATTCTGGCACCACACATAGTACCCTGAGCCCTGCCAGGAGTAATCCCCTAGCACCACACGATGTGGCTGAAAAAAAAATTTTTTTTTTTTTTTGCTTTTTTGGGTCATACCCGGCAATGCTCAGGGGTTTCTCCTGGCTCCGCACTCAGGAATTACTCCTGGTGGTGCTTGGGGGAACCACATGGGATGCCGGGATTGAACCCGTGCCGGCACAGGCCGGCCACATGTAAGGCAAACACCCTACCCGCTGGGCTATCACTCCGGCCCCTGAAAAAAAAATTTTTAAGGAATTTTTCTTTAGAAGAATTAAAAAATCTCAATCTTTTAACTTAGCAATAAATTATTCAATTACCTCATCATTTAAATGGAGGGACAGGACCTCCCAGAAATTCTCAGCCAATTGGGCAAGTGTTTCATTGCAAGAACCTGAGGCAACAGTGCTTCTCAGGATCTCCAGTGCTGGGGACTGCCCAGGCCTCCCAGTGGCCCTTCAGCGCCTCCATGCCTGCTCCCTGTGATGCCAGAGATCACACCTGGGTTGGCTGCAAGGCAAGAAAAGTAAGTGCCCTAAACCCTGTAATATCTTTCTGGCCCTTTATTTATGTAAATGAATAAATTGGGAATATATGAAGTTGGTGAGGATGGGCTACTTCAGGTTTCTCCATTGGTTCTAACACAAAGTTTTTGGTTTTTTTGTATTTTTGGTTTGGGTTTGGGTTTTTTTTTTTTTTTGAAGGAGGAGGGAGCTTTTTGGGTCACACCCAGCGATGCTCAGAGGTTACTCCAGGCTCTGCGGGAGGAATGGAGATACCTGAAGTAGCACATTTGAGGATTTCATGTATTGTTTTAATCATATATGTATTTGTATTAAGTTTACTTGAGAGGTTCAGGGAATAGTTGGGTTTTAATATTTTTTTGTGTGTGTGTGTGTGTGTGTGTGTGTGTGTGTGTGTATGTACACACCTGGCAATGCTTAGGGGTTACTCCTGGCTCTTCGCTCAGGAATTACTCCTGGCAGTGCTCAGGGGACCATACAGGATGTTGGAGATCAAACCCCGGTCGGCTGCATGCAAGGCAAACGCCCTACCCACTGTGCTATCACTCCGGCCCCAAGAGTGTTTTTATTGTTAAGCAAGTTTTTTTTTTTGGGGGAGCATTTTGGATAACATCCAGTGATGCTCAGGGGGTTACTCCTGGCTCTGCACTCAGGAATTACTCCTGGCAGTGCTGGGGGGACCATTTGGGATGCCGGGACACAAACCCAGATTGGCTGCATTCAAGTCAAATGCCCTCCCTACTACATTATTCCTCTGGCCCCCTAGCAATTTGTTTTGACTATAAGAGAATCCTTTGGAAAATTTGTTTCTCTTTTTCAGTCATAAAATTGATCTCCGTACCTGTATATAATTCCCTCCCCTCGTCAGAACTTCACCCAGCAGACCAGCCTATCACAGGCTGGCTCGTGCAGCCGCAAGCAGCCGCACGGTTCATCAATAAATGCTGGATTTAGAGATGACTACAAGAGTATGCTACCTGCACGGCAGAGCCTGGCAATCTACCCGTGTCGTATTTGATATGCCAAATACCAGTAACAATTATAGACCTCATTCCCATGACCTGATGGTATGGTTTGAGGCTTTTTATGTTCCTGGAGCAAGCAGGTGCCCTTGGGCTCTACTTGCATGAGACAGGACATATGGAGATGTTAT
The DNA here is from genome assembly GCA_021461705.1 of Cryptotis parvus. Lineage (NCBI taxonomy): Eukaryota > Metazoa > Chordata > Mammalia > Eulipotyphla > Soricidae > Cryptotis > Cryptotis parvus. The sequence continues at coordinate 46,432 of JAJIBD010007963.1, forward strand.
TGGGGCCCGCTCGAGCAAATCGATGATGAACAGGAAGACAGTGATACAGTGAGGATGTGGGAAAATTACATACATAGATATTTGGAAGTGATTAATGTATCTTTCTAGAAACAATGTTCACATTTATTTACTAGAGTAGTCACAGAAGTATGCAAAAATGTATCCACATGGATATTTACTACATTTTCATTTTGAGTCACATCCAGCAATGCTCAGTGCTCAC
>JAJIBD010007964.1:0-44624 GCA_021461705.1 Cryptotis parvus
GGGGACTATATATAGTTCTAGAACCCGGGTTGATCACCTTTAAGGCAAGTATTTCCAGCTATCTCAAGAGTGCTCCAAGTACATTTTTTAAATCAATATGCACCTCTAAAACCTTCCTTCCCTATATAAGTTTTTCCACCCGGGGCCGGGTGATGTACTGTGGGTAGGGTGCATTTACCTTGCATGAAAATAATCCGGTCCGGTCTCCAGAACAGTGTTTCAAGCAACCCTCAAAATCTATCTTCTCCTCATCCCCTACTACTTAACTCCATTTACTGCTGGGGAAGGGGGTAGGACAAAAATGTAGAGTTCTTCCCATTCCGGCTTTCACCACTTGCTCCCCATAACAAAGATTTATCCTGAAACAAGACAACTCTGCATTCTCCGTGTCCCCTATATCACTATCGTCTCTCTGATTAAAAGTTCTGCCTAGAATGCCCAATCCTGATTCTACTTCTTCTTAACTATTGAAAATATACCTAACCTTTAAATGCCTACCTAATGTAATGCTTCCATGAAGCTTCTCCTTGACTCTCATAACTTGGGAAACTTCTACGCCTTTTATTTTTGGGGGTGCTCTTAGGTTTCTCCTGGCTCTGCACTCAGGAATTCACTCCTGGCGGTGCCCGGGGACCTATGGGATGTGGGACCAAACCCCTGGAAGGCTGGCATGGAGCGCTACAAGTGTAAAGCAAACGCATACCCACTGGATAATTGCACAGGCCTCCGGCTTCCTCCTCTTATGGCGTAAAAAACATTATAGATAGCAGATCTAAAAGTATATTTATATCTTATAGTGTGTGTATATATATACATGCACACACACATACATGATATTCCTTGCTTTGCATTTCATCTTGCATTCAAAGTTCATATTTTATAGTTAAATCTTAGTATCATCCATCATAAAGGGAAAGAAGGAAGGGAAAAGGCCAGAGAGAGAGAGAGAGAGAGAGACAGGGAGTTAAGGTACTTGCCCCTCATGAGGCTGACCTGGGATGGACACAACAGTATAGGAGTGCCTAAGATCTAGGTTACTCCTGAGGCAGAAGCAGGATTAACTTCTAAACCTCCTCCCAACTGTGATGTGGGCCTCACCTACTACCCCCAAAAAGGAAGGGAAGTAAAAAATAATTTAATGATTATCACTGGGTTCCCAATACTGTTGTGGACACACAAAAAACCTACCAATTTTTTCAAAGAAAATCTTATTAAAGAGATTAATTATCCTAGGGCTGGAGTGATAGTACAGTAAAAATGGCGCAACACCTTGCATGCAGCTGACCTAAGGTTTGATCCCTGGCATCCCACATGGTCTCTGAGCACTGCCAGAGTAATTCTAAAATGCAGGGTCCAGGAGTAACCCGGTATTGCCAGTGTGACAGGAAAAAGAAAATAAAGTTAAGAACAAAAACAAAAAGAGACCTGCCCCTCAAAGGTTGCAGGTGTATTGGGCGGGAGCATGACTGCATGTGGCAGGTGGCAGACAGGAGATAGACTTGTCTACACCCCCAGGGTACACGCTTCCTGTGGGCCCCTAGATGGTGGATGGTCTGAGATACGCAGCAAGAACAGTGTGCAGCCACGCGAAGACCCGATAACAAAGTAGCTAGAACCAGGTCCATCCAGTATCTTTCATATCTGTACAACATAATGATCATTTAAGTTGTAACAAACTGGGGAGGTTGATGGGGAAATGAGGAAACTATAATGTCATATTAGAAATCACTACGAATATACGCAGAGATCAATTAGATCATAAACCGATGGGGCAAGTCCACAAGGTGTAGAGACGAGAGAGAGAAATACAGAGACAGAAATAGAGATAGAGAGAAAGACATGAGGGGTAGACTCGGATGTCGTGGGGAGAAATGCCATCTGGCTCTCCTACTCAGCTGGACAAGAGGCTCTACTAGGAGGTGAGATGGGTTCTGGGGGTGGGCCCCTCACTTCTGTAGGGCTCTCGGAAGCAGCTGGATTAGACTCTCTCACCAGCATAGCGCTGTACCATTATCACGGTCCGACCCCATAGCTCAGCGACCCATGCAAGAGAGATGTCTAATCCTCAAGACCAACCTAACGTCGCCTCATCGAGCCCCGGTAGGGGCTCTCGAAGGCAGAAGTCACCAGATGTTCTTGGAGATGGAGCAGGGGTATTCCTTACTCTCTGACCCATCCTGGAGGCATGTGTGGCCCACCAAAAACTCCATGGGGCTCTCGGCCAGCGATGTAGAAACTCAGACGCAGCGTAGAGCTGCAACCGGCTCTCCTAGCTCAGCTGACCCATGAGGCTCCCAGGGAGGCAAGATGGGTTTTAAGGGCTTGACCCCTGCACCTCTGTAGAGGCACCTCGGAAGCAGCCTTTGGACTCTATCACCATAATAACCGCCATTGTCAGGTCCAGAACCCCACAGCCTCCTCATACTCACAAGAGATGACGATCTCAAGACCAACTCAGAGCAGCAGAGTTTGAGCCCAGGTGAAGGCTCTTGAGGCGGAAGTCACCAGGGGCATTCCTGGAGATGGAGATGGGGTCCCCCTTTCCCTCACTGGACCCATCCCAAGGTTGTGGCCCCACCCTAAACTGCCTCAGGGTCTCGGCCATGATGCAGAGATTCTCAGATCATTTGGGAGAGCTGCCATCGGGCTCTCCCTACCACTGCTCACCATGAGGCTCCCAAGAGGCAAGATTGGGCGGTGGCCCCATCGCTCTGTAGAGTCTCTCAGGGACGCTGGATGAGACTCACGCTTACCATCATTGGTCACTGTCTTCCGCTTCCATCATCAATTTGCTCGACGGGCAACCAGTAACATCTCTATGTGTCCTGTCTCATGCAAGTAGAGCCCAAAGGCACCTGCTTGCTCCAGGAACATAAAGAGCCTCAAACTATTCCATCAGGTCATGGGAATGAGGTCTATAAACCCAGATGGCAGAGCCTGAAAGCTACCTGCCCCGTATTTGATATGCCAAATACCAGGTCATAATCCTTGCCCTATTAAAATAGTCATCATTATCATGAAGTCTGGATCCAGTACATCAAACTAGTGGAACCAATCATGTTCTAGAATATATTACAATCTACAATGTGTAAGAAAGGGAAGAGGAATAAGAGAGAGAGAGACAGAGAGAGATAGACAGAGAGAGAGAGGAGAGAGAGAGAGAGAAAGGAGATAAAAGAACCTCTATGGAGTCAGTCTGGGGAAGGGGAGGGAGGTTGGGAGACATAGTGATGGGGAGATGGCAGGGTGGAGAAGGGAATGGATGTCGGAACACTGTAGAACCAAAATTCAAACATGAATATCTGAATTGCATATATAATAGTGGTATAATAAAATATTTAAAAAAAGAAAAAACCAAAAAGATTAAGGTATACAGGATAAACACTAAAGGAAATAATACAAGTAATATTTAATATCTAATCAAATCACAACAGAAAACATTGAATGAAAGTAATTTGCTTCTCTTAAGTAATATTTTGCAGTTCACTAGTAGGTGAATAAATGTTTATTGAAAACAAAAAGGAATAAGCGGTCCTTCATTTTTACTGGACTTGATTCTATTACTGCGAAAATGTACTATTTTAAACTCGCTCTAAAAAATAAAGTCTATTAAAAGGGTAAAGGGGCCTGAAATTTTCCATATGATCAATACTAAGAAACTTCACACAATAAGAAGAAACAAACCAATGCTGAAATTTATAATTACCAATATCTTTTATAACTGCAATTTGAAAATTAGAATGTCTACCCCATAATTGCAGAACTTAATTATATGAGATAGAAAAGTTACCAGCACAAAGAAACTACAGGACTAAAATAACCTTCACATTTCTTGTTGATACAAATTGAGAAGCAAAGAAAATCAAAATCAATATTCATGTCAACTCTACAAAATGTTTACAGAAATTTAAGGGAAAAATCAGGAGGAATTCATTGAAATTTTCAACTATTGATGCTAGAGGATCACGATCTACGATCTCTCCCGTTGATCATCACTTTGAGCGGGCATCAGTAATATCTCCATACGTCCTGCCTCTAATGCCAGTAGAGCCAGGGATACGGTTGCTAAGCAGGATATAAAGAGCCTCAAACCATTATATTAGGGTCATGGCAATGACCTAATATACTTGTTACTGGAATTTGGCATATCAAACCACCTAGAAGCTTGCCAGGCTTCTGCTTGCGGGGCAAACTCTTTTTTAACACCTCCAAACAAAGCATTTTATTGGTGAAGTTAGCGGTCGCCGGCGGCTCCGTGAGCTGGGCTGTGATGGTTTGGATCTGCGCTGGGTGGAGTTCTGAGCAGAGGGAAGTCCAAATGTGTGAAAATATGGCGCCTGTGGAGGAAGGGTGGTCGGCAGCTGTGAGGCTCTGCAGGTGGGGTGCCGGGGCTAGAACCAGCCATGCCTCCCGACTGCCTCACGAACGGCTGGCCTTTGAGGAGAGCTGGAACAACGCTCACCACCATGTCTGAGCAGAGTCTCTGGACCACGGCGCATGCCGCCTGGGCCGATTGAGAAAAACTGCTGCAGGGTGGGTGTCGATGATCCAGGCTGTGATGGGCCAGGCTGGGCTAGAACCGCCATGCCTCCCGACTCCAGACAGGATTAAGACACTTGCATTAGATCTGCTCACCCTGGTAAGTATCCCCAGTAGTACACCTGATCCTCTGAGTATTACCAAAGGTTATTGCTGAGCAGAGAAGCCAGGGATCACCACTGACACCACAGGGAATTGCAAAATAACATAACAACAGTAAAAAATTCTCAAAGCATGTTTTGGGTATTTATTGGTTCTATTTACAGCCAGAAATTAAAGTTAAATTCAAAGTGACATTTATGCTTCCATCTTTCCTTTGCTTGGGGTGGGGGTGAGGTGAGTAGGGCCTCCTAAGACAGTGCTCAGAAGAAAGAAGCCAACAGAAACAAGAATCCAACCTGTTGGCTGGATTCTTGGCCAACTAGCCAGGGTGATTCAATGTGCAATGGAAGATGTGCTGCTGTGGCATGCTGTGCCAAGGATTACCCAAGTACAGTGCTGGGAAACAACTGCGATGCTCAGGGACTATGCGGCAGCAGCAGGGATCATATTGAAATCCCAGCCCCACTCTGTCCTATCCACAGCTCCTTTTTATCATAGTAAAAAGCTTTATGAATTCCAATGAAAGTAAAATATCTATTTGTTCTCCTTTTTATTTTCAAAAGCAAAGGTAATGACAAAATATTATATATGTGCTGCAAACAGATAAATGCAAATCATAATCATAAATAATAAATCTCTTTCCTTAAAAGGTGAATTAGGGCCGAGCAATAGCCCAGCAGGTAGCGTTTGCCTTGCCACGGCCGGCCCATGCCGCCCGGGTTCAATCCCGGCATCCATATGATCCCCGAGTACTGCCACAGGAGTAATTCCTGAGTGAAGAGCCAGGAGAAACCCTGAGCATTGCTGGGTGTAGCCTTAAAAGAAAAAAAAAAAGGTGAATTACCATTTTTAAAACTCTGCAGATAAAGCAAGACTTAGTCATACCACAATGAATCAGATTATATATACAATAGCTTTTAAAGAAAAAGAAGTATAAGATAATTTTCTATAACAATCACTTGTTCCTTTATCTAGTTACTATTTTGGTTCAGATGTTGACCTGCCTTTTAGTCAATACTTTAGTCAAGTATTAAAACCCAAGCAAAAAACCATTGTACTTTTTGAAAGATCCAATGTTAGTTAAGAACAATTTTGAAGTCATTTTGACACAAATTTATAATTAATGCCCTTGGGACTTTCTCACCCTTTAAAAATAATCATACCCTGAATGAGAAGGAATAATCTGTTTATTATGAAGCTAAATACAAACCTTTGAGGTATTCCCTGGGTAAAAAGGAACAAGAATCTTTGTTTAGATTGTCAAAGCCACAGAAAAGAGTCACATTATTAATGCTACTAAAAAGTTCATCTTCATGTGTGCCCTTTCCATTGTGAAACCATTAAGGAGTTATTCAAATTATAGTATTTAAAAATTTTATATTTGTGATGTCAAATGACATTAATAAAATGTATGTAACAAAATGACCAATCCTAAATTCTCATACACTAACCCCAGCCACCCTAATAATTCTATTTCCCACTCCAGGCATCCTTAACACTACACTAATACAAATGGTACGAGTTCAATTTCCTATTAAGCTCCTCCAAAATATGTCCCCAGCCCCTTTTTTTCTCCCTTCTCCCATTATACTGCAATAAGCACCTCATGCTCTAGACTCAGCAAACTCAAACACTGTACTGAGAGAAAAGTATTCATCATAATGAATTGAACAATATCACATAACTAAAAGAGTAGAATCTCACCTTAAAAAAATTGAAGGAGCTAAAACTAGTCTTTTCTTCATTTCCTCCCTCTCAACCTAACTAAGCAATTAAAAGCACCATCTCCAGTTTTACTATCTTAATTTACACCATACAACTACTCAAATTAATTTAACTTTGCTCTATCTTTCTATCACACTTCATCTTTGGGTTTTGGAATTGGAAAGGAGGCATGTCTGCATTTTAGGCCACACCGGGTGGAGTACCTGGGGTGTCTCCTGACTCTGTGCTCAATAGTCACTCCTGGTGGGCTCAGGGGACTATATAGGTTGCCAGGCATCAAACTGGGTTAGCAGTGTGCAAGGCAAGCACCCTACTCTAGCCCTCTACTGCTCTTAGATCAAATGACAACCTGAGTGTCTCCTTGACATATTATAATTGTCACTAGTCACTTGTGTTCCCGTTGTTCCATCGTTTTGCTCAAGCAGGTGCCAATAACGTCTCCATTCACTGGGAATGAGGTTCATTATTGTTACTATTTTTGACATATCGAATATACCACAGATAGCTTGCCAGGCCACCTCCCAATATCTATTCCCCACTTTTTATGTACTTTACGTCCTTATTTCAGATCCAAATGACTGTAATTCTACCTAAAAATGGTTTCTCAGGCTCAAAGAAACTCCGTGTAAATATTCCACATCACTACCACAACCTACCAACTGCAGGATCTAAAATAAAATTTTACTCTGTCAAATTAGCAGTTTTCACTGACCCAGGTCTAGTCTGGGTTAACAGCTTCATTTTGTAGACAGTTCTCATATTCCAGTTATGGTAATAAATTATTTTCTCATTCTCCAACATGATCAACACCCCTTTATCTCTGTGACTTTGTCTTTTGCTCCAAATCTTCTTTCAGCTCTCTACCTGGTACACATCTATCCATCTTTCTTGTTTTCATTTATTTGTTTGTTTTGGACTCACACCCAGCATTATTAAAGGGCTGCTCCCTGTGACTCAAATTCAGGCCTCCAGAATACAAAGCTGCACACCTGCTCTTTTAAGTGTCTCTCATGCCTCTCTGTTAGTCTTCTTTTTTTTTTTGCCCCTGCTTTTATTTATTTAAACTCGTGATTTACAAAGCACAAAGTTTTTTCCCAATACAGTTGTTAGAAAGACTCATCGTTCAGCACCAATCCCACCACCAGTGTGCCCCCACCAGAGACCCACATTTCCCACCACCCTCCATCCCCATCCCCTTGCCTGTCCCTTGCCGGTATCAATTATGTTGATCATTACAGCCCATATAAGGGAATGGTATTGACAAAGTCAGGGCTTTCTTTTTTCCTTTGGTTGTTGTGTGAGAGTTTGGCTGATTCTGTTCTTGGGTTAACTTTCTGGGTTTCCAGAACACAGTGAACCCAGGACTCAGCACCACTACAACTACGGACAACACTCTCTCACATTTATCTGAACCTCTATTTGAACTAGTCCTAAGTATACACTGAATAATCTATTCTATATTGCTCATTGGGGCCACTTCCTCTAAACACAGTCAATGAATATGGTCATAGACAAAAGTCATTGGAGATTCTTACATCTCCATTGTGCCATCTGAGTCCACTGTATAGGAAATTTTCGATATGTTCCCACAGACCACACATCATGTCCACACACTTGTATTTCTATGAAATGTGATGGAATACTTGTTAGATGAATATACCCGGTTTGAGATATCCTGCAGCAATGGGGGTGGGGCTCTGTCAAGCTGTGTAGTCCAGATCTTGAGAGTATGTGGGCTGGGAAGCAAGGGCCAGAACCTGCCCCCATTCCAGGGCGCCCCATCAGCCTAGCACAGGGCAGGTGGGCAGAAGCTCCGCCCTGCACCTGTGTACCTGGATTCTGGCCAACAGCACCAGCAGCAGTCCTGGGCAGGCCCACCAGCCCTTTGTGGAGGAGACTGAGTGGGGGGAAGGGGGCCCCAGCTTCAGCTCCCTGGGAAGCCTGGTGAACTTGGCCACCAAGTCCGGCATTCCTGGGCCTGAATTCAGCTTCTCTCTCTCTTGAGGGGCTCTGTCAAGCTGTGGAGTCCGGACCGTGAGAATAGCTAAGATTGTGATACACCAGGTTTTCTGGCCTCTGAGAGGCTGTCAGTGGGGACGGGCACTCTGCTCATCTTTCAAGAGCAAACTCAACTGTTACCTCTTCTTTAAACCTCACACACATCACATCTCGGCCTTTTTGGCTAAGATCAAGTGAAACTTCACACAGTATCTTTATTTCCCAATGTTGAAATGTTTTGTTTCCAGTATTCCCATAACAATTGACAAATAAATTACAGTTATTAGCTTACCAATGATCTCCTCATTTAGAATGTTAACTTAAATGAAGACAGAGATCATATATTCCTAACCAAGTAAATAAGTTCATAATCAGTGTTTGCTGAACTGAGTTAGGCTTATATACTGCCTAAATTTATGAGTTAGATACCAAGCTTCATCAATAGGTTCAAATGCAATGTGTAAGGATTACAATTAGCATGAATGAACACTGGCTCCAAAGCACAAGATTTCAGGGAAAAAAAAACACCTATATTATTTCCTACACATACCATCAGTTACAAGTGACCTTAGATTTTTTTTTAAGTTTCAATGAAAATTGAAATAAGAGTTGGGGAGATAGCGCAAAGGCAGGAGTACATGCGAGGGCCCAAGTGTAGATAACTGGCACCACATGGAATCTGTGCCTAAGTAGGCCCCCAGCCTACTAGTTGTGGTCCAAAAAAAAAAAAAAAAAAAAATTAAAAATTAAACTAAAAATTAAAAAAATTAAAAGAGATTTTTTTTTTCATGAAAGCATCCTTTTGACTAAACACAAGCTACAGCTCCACTTACCACACCTCACATTGCTCACACTTATACTCCTCCTGTCACAGTGTGAGGACCAACAGGGAAGGAAAGGAACAGTCAGCCTAATCCCACAGAGAGCTTCCATGTGAGCAAACTATAAAAATTCACTTCCCAGAGCACAGCAGACACAACGAGGAAATCACATAGACGTCAACCGAGCACAGTGAGGGAGGATATTAGCACAGAAGGCTCTGCCCCTTACCAATAATCTACGTAACCTCTAAGATAATGATTATAAAGACACCATGTAATGAAGGACCAGAGAGACAGCACCACAGGGATTTGCCTTGCACAGCAGCTAACCTGGGTTTGATCCCAGTTATCCTATATAGTCCCTCCGGGCCCACCAGAAGTGATCCCTGAGAATAGAACCAGGAGCAAGAAGTCCTGAGCACAGCAAGGTATGGCCCAAACCAGCCCTCCAAAACAATTAAGGATTTCCCTAGAGTTGAGGATTGCAGGTATTCAAATCCCCACAAAATATACCCAAATATGAAACCTCCAAGACAAGCTAATCAAAATGGAAAAAACTAGAGAAGGAATATTGAAAGTAGCATGACCAAAGAGGAACTTACATAAAATATAACTCCCATATGAATTATAGCAGGTCTATACAACAAGGCTCTACAGGCAAGAATAGTAGAAAGTAGTTAAAAAAAAAAAAAAACTTAAGAAATAAACATTCCCCAAGAATACTCTACCAAGCTAGGTTATCAATCAGATTATAAGAAATGATCCAAAGGTTCATGACAATAAACAGCATAAGACCATTCATAGTCTGAAACCAGTTTTGCAAGATAGATTAAAGGAGCTTATTTAAAAGACAAGTCAAACGTCTCAACACTTAACCATTAAGTATGGCATTCATTCACGATACTTATGGTTGCCCTCTACGAGTCTGTTTATTCCTAGCTTGCAAAGAATTTTATACTCATTACATAATAAATTAGGGTTATTTTGAATGATCTTTCTACGTCTACTTAAGTAATTTTTACATCTATAGATAATTTTTCTTCTGCCTATTAATGAATATATTCAAGCATTATTATATTTTCTAAAATAAAACTAACCTACAAGGACCCACCACACAGAGACCCTCCCTTTAGAGGGAGAGTATTTTCAAGTGCAGGAATGCTTGAGCCTAAGACACAGGTACACCCGGCAGAACAGAAACCAGCTTTTCCCGTTGAACCCCTGCATTCCATGGACCACGAGAGCAACTTCCGAACCGAGTCCACCATCCCGATGGAGCCTCGGAGGAGCCCAGAGAAACCCCCCACACCTTGCTGGCAGCGATCTTCACAATCCACACTCTGCAGCAGGTAAGATCTCCACCCAGCAGACTAATCCAGTCTACAGCCCGCAGATTAATCCAGTCTCCAGCCTGGCTTGTCAGAAACCCAGCCTATAAGGACCCACCACGCAGAGACCCACCCTTCAGAGGAGAGTATTTCAAGCGCAAAATGCTTGAGCCTAAGACACAGGTATACCCGGCAGAGCAGAAACCAGCTTTCCCTGTTGCAGCGGCGGCTCGGCCGCACAATTTCCTCCAAATTACCTTAAATATTCTACCCACGCCTCTGAGAGAGCCCCACAAAGTAATGAGAATATAGCGCCCGCATGGGAGAGCCTGGCAAGCTGGCCAATGCGTGTTCGATATGCCAAATCCAGTAACAGAAATGTTTATTTTCCTGACCCCAAAAGAGCCCCCTTAATATGGCAGCAGTAAGAAAGGCAAACAAGCAGTGCCTGATAAAATTTCACGGCCATCCTACGCTGCCAAACGAAGAAGGACTAAAATGACTGTACTTTCCAATGCACGTACGCTGGCATCGGAAGCATATATTGAGGATCTGATGCTGCAAGCGCAAAAGATCAAGTACGACATCACTGGTCTGACTGAGACGAGGAAGCGCCAGTTGCATCATGCTATATTTGACACCAGAGAAGAATTGTTCCTTGGAACATGCGACCGAAAAGAGGCATCGGTGGCATTGGTGTCCTTGTCAACACGAACATGGCCGCCAATATTGATTCATTTGAATGCCTAACAAACCGAATAGGATGATTACACTCAAAGAGATGTGGCCTCACTGCCAGCAATTTCTATCTTCATTGTCTATGCACCAACATCCACATACAAAGAAGATGAAATTGAGAAATTCTACATGGAATTGGAGAAGTTCTATAAAAAAGATCACACCTTCTACAAGATCATAGTTGGTGATTTTAATGCCAAGATAGGACAGAGAAGATCGGCTGAAGAACTCCACATCGGGACCCATGGCCTAGAATGGAACGAACAGGGTGAGAGACTGTCTGAGTTCATCATGTCCACCAAGACCATTCATGGGAACTCACAGTTCCAGAAAGCTGAAGCTAAACATTGGACATGGCAATCTCCTGGCGGACAGATCCACAATGAAACTGACCACTTCATCTTCAATCGACGGTTTTGTCTGACCGATGTAGCTGTCGTCCCCAAATTCCAAACAGGTTCGGACCACCGCCTCTCCTTCGTGCAAAATTCGACTTCCCACAACGGGAGAAAAGGCTGCAAAGTTTAAGAAGAGAACTCCCAGAACGACCACCAACTGGGAACTCTTTGGCACCATTGCAGCAACATGGGAAGATACCATCATTGACGACATCGATGAAGACTACAACCGACTGGTTCAGCACCTCCATGATTGTGCGAAGAATGCCGGAGAGAGAAAAAGACACAAAAGGACGCCTGTCTTCAGAAACTCTCGAGCTCATTCGCCAACGTGGCAAGGCGCGAGCCTCAGGAGACCAAATGCTAACGTCCAAGCTTGCTAAACAGTGCAGCGAAGCGATAAAAAGAAGACCTCAAAGACGGAAGAGCAGAAATACTGGAAGATGCAGCAGAAGCCGGGAAAAGCATTCGCACTGCCCGCCTGTCCTTCGCCAACTATAAGACCAAGAAGACTGCCCTCCGACGCCCTGGCGGATCTATCACTTCTTCCAGAAAGGCAATGGAGAAGATTATCCAGGACTTCTACTCAAATCTCTTTGATAGCCACATCCACCTGCCCATATACCAAATTCCACAGGATGGACATGTCATTCCCAACGTTCTCCCTTCTGAAATCCGACATGCCATCTGCGTCGGTAAAGAAGGGTACAGCACCAGGCCCAGACAAAGTCAGACCCGAATACCTGAAGAATCTGCCGCCGGTACTCATCAATACATTAGCTGGGCTCTTCACACGCTACCTGTCTGAATGCAAGGTGCCCTCCCAATGGAAAACCAGCAGGACAGTTCTTCTGTTCAAGAAGGGGAGACATTCACGACATCGGCAACTATTGCCCCATCTGCTTGTTGTCTGTCATCTACAAGCTGTTTACACGAGTCATCCTGAACAGGATTAGCAGAACACTAGATGAAGGACAACCATGCGAGCAAGCAGGCTTCCGGAAAGGATTCAGCACAATCGACCATATCCACACAGTAACCAAGCTCATCGAGGTTTGTAGGGAGTACAAGATGCCGCTCTGTCTCACGCTCATTGATCTACAGAAAGCCTTTGATTCTGTGGAGACTGAAGCAGTCATTGAAGCCCTAGACAAACAGGGTGTTCAAACCCAATACTTCAAGATCCTTCGTGAGCTGTATTACGGATTCACCACCAGGATCTCACCATTCTACAAAGAAGTGATCATTAATGTGAAAAGAGGGGTTCGACAGGGTGATACCATTTCACCAAAACTCTTCAGCGCCACCCTCGAGAACATCATGCAACAATTAGAATGGGAAGGAATGGGGGGTGAAGATAGATGGCCGGCAACTACACCACCTCCGCTTCGCTGATGACATTGTTCTAATAACACCAAACGTTAGCCAAGAGGCACAAATGCTGGCTGACTTTGACAGAGAATGTGGAAAGATAGGTATACAGCTGAATCTAAAGAAAACTATGTTCATGAAGAATGAACTAGTTCCAGAGGCCCCATTCACTCTCAATGGAACAGACATCTCTGAATGCAGCAGTTATGTGTACATAGGTCGAGAAATCAACATGATGAATGACTAAAACCTGAGCTGCGCAGGAGGAAGAGAGCGGCATGGAATGCCTTCAAAGGCATTGAAGAAATAGCTAAAAGGACAAAGAACCTCCGGCTCCGGGCACATCTCTTTGACTCCACCGTTCTCCGGTGCATTAACATACGCCTCAGAGACCTGGGCTCTATGAAAGCAGGATGAGAATGCTATTCGAGTCTCCCAGAGAGGTATCGAAAGAGCAGAGCTATGCTTGGAATATCACGCCTCACTCAAGTGAGAGAAGGAATCCGGAGTTCTGACCTCCGTCGCTATTCCAGAATCAGGGACGCTGTCTCGTTTGCCAAGGCATCGAAAATCAGATGGGCTGGACATGTAATGCGATTTGGAGATAACCGCTGGACTAGAGCCATTACCGACTGGATCCCACAGGATGTCAAAAGACCACGTGGCCGCCCGCCTACAAGATGGTCAGACTTCCTTGTAAAGACCCTGAAGGAACGGTTTGAGGCTCTTTATATTCCTGAATCAACCATTGATTCGGGCTACATTGGCACGTGATAGGGTCCAATGGAAATGTTACTGGCGCCCGCTCAAGCAAATCGATGAATAAAGGGATTCAAGTGATCAAGTGATCAAGTGATCAAAACCAACATTATCTTTCTAGTATAAAACATACTTTCATAGGCCTATGCACATTTTCCCTTAAATTTTTTAAATTCTTCTCTCCACATTCCTGCTAAAGTATGTGATTTGTAGGATTTATCATTCTCACGTAAACTTTAAAATGTATTAGCATAGATTACTTATACCATTAATTTTCAAGTGTATATACCTTTTTAAAAAAAGACAGTTTTGGGAAAAAAAAGTTTTATCAATTTATTCTTAATTTACAATTTTGTGGAATTTAGGGGGTCTAGCTATATTCATCTATAAGAATACCCTAGTGATGTGTGTGGTATTGAAACAAAGTATGTGGGAAATTCTGAGTAAGGGATCATAGCATAAATCACTGTTATCGGAATAGAAACGGGCAAATAACTCCAGACCTTGCCGGAGCGATAGCCCAGCAAGTAGGGCGCTTTGCCTTGCAGGCGGCCAGGCCCTGCCGGCCCGGGCTCAATCCCGGCATCCCATATGGTCCCCCGAGCACTGCCAGGAGTAATTTCTGAGTGCAGAGTCAGGAGTAACCCCTGAGCATTGCCGGGGGTGACCCAAAAAAGAAAAAAAAAAAAAAAAAAAACCTCCAGACCCACAGGTGCACTGCTCGGCCCCACGTAGAGCAGACCATGGAGTTCTGGAGGGTGGTAGGTAAATGGTTCAGCCAGACCCTGGCCGAGTCCAACATAGCTCCTAGTGTTCACTCACACATTCAGGGCCAGGGGGGGGGCGGGGGGCTGCAGGGGGCCACGCTGGCGGGGACTTGGAGCAGGGATTTGGGCTCCTCCTCCCATTCTTCCACCTCCATATTGGTGGGTGTGGCTGCAAGCTCCCAGCCACCACAGCCAGCAACAGCAGAAGAGAGACACTCCAGACCCACAGTTGGCCAGTCGCAGCTGCTCCATGGCCGGACAGTCTTAGACAATAATGGAAGTTAGGATCAGGTCCTTCCCAGATCTTTCACATTTATATACTGTATACAGTTCTAGGCGAGTTCTAGCCCTGGCCTGTCATCCCAATGATTCTAGCAAGAAGTCAGAGAGGAAACCCCACACCATGAGGTCAATCATTCTCAACATCCAGACTCCACAGCTCCTCAGAGCTCCACCCAAGAGAAAAGCCGATCTCTCTCCCACTGAGGTTCATCAGAAAATGCACAAAATGAGAGCCTACTACTGAGAGTGCACCACCCACACAGCAGAGTCTGGCAAGCTACCTGTGTTGTATTTGATATGCCAAAAACAGTAACAATTTTAGACCTCATTCCCATACTTGAAGGAATGGTTTGAGTCTCTTCATGCTCCTGGAACAAACAGATGCCCTTGGCTACACTAGCTCGTGACAGGATGTATGGAGATGTTTCTGGTGCCCACTCGAAGCAAATTGATGAACAACAGGAAGACAAGTGATACAAGTGAAATAACTTTTTAAAAATAAAAAAGAGGGGGAAGCTGGAACTCGGCTCTCCCCAGGCTCAGCTGACCATGGGGCTCCCAGGAGGACAGATGGGTTTTTTGGAGTGGGCCCATCACCTCTGGGGGGTCCTGGAAGCAGCCAGATGAGACTCGCCCCACCACACTAGCCACCACCTTTGCTGTCCGGACGCTGGGATGCTACCTCAAGACCAGATTAACAGAGCAAAACCAGTTCAAGCCCAGGTAGGCAGCTCCCAGAAGGCGGGAATCACTGGGAATTCGTCAGATGGAGCCAGGGGTCAGCCCTTCCCCCATCCTGGTGTACCGCCCAGGAGCTGCCCTGGGGCGACCAGCCACAGCATGCAGTCTCAAACGAGGCTGGGAAGCTGGAACTCGGCTCTCTCCCAGGCTCAGCTGACCATGGGGCTCCCAGGAGGACAGATGGGTTTTTGGGGA
This sequence comes from Cryptotis parvus, assembly GCA_021461705.1. Classification (NCBI taxonomy): domain Eukaryota; kingdom Metazoa; phylum Chordata; class Mammalia; order Eulipotyphla; family Soricidae; genus Cryptotis; species Cryptotis parvus. The sequence goes on from JAJIBD010007964.1 coordinate 15,765, forward strand.
GTGGGCCCATCACCTCTGGGGGTCCCGGAAGCAGCCAGATGAGACTCGCCCACCACACTAGCCACCACCTTTGCTGTCCAGATGCTGACCATGAGGCCCCTAAGTCACTTGCGCCGCGGTCCATCAAACTAGTGGAAAGTAGTTATGCCCTTTTAATGTACTGCATTCTACCATGTGTAGGAGAGTTTGGCAGGAGGGGAGAGATGAGAGAGGAGAGAAAAGACATACAGAACCCGCCAAGTAGTTGAGGTGTGGGAGGGGGAGAGGGAGGTGGGGACATTGGTGATGGGAGATGGGTTCGGGTGGAGGGATGGGTGTTGGAACACTGTAGAACCAAAACCCTACATGAGCATCTTGCAATTGTATATGTAAAAGTGGTGTAATAAAATTTGAAGCAAAAAATAAAGAAGAGGTTGAGGCTGGAGGGACAGACAGCGGGGAGGGGTGTTTGCCTTGCATATGACTGTCCGGGTTCACTCCTCGGCATACCATGTGGTCGCCAAGCACCGCCAGGAGTAATTCCCTCAGTGCAGGGCCAGGAGTAGCCCCTTGAGCATTGCCAGGTATGACCCAAGAAAAGCAGCAAGCAAGCACTAAGCGCAGCAAGCAAGAGAGAAAGAGAGAGGAAGGGATGGAGGGAGGGAGGGAGGGAAGAAGGGAGTGTACCCATTATCTAAGTAGGCCTTCAACTTAATATCCTGCAAACGAAAAGTAGTGACAACAACAAAACTATCAGAACAAGCAGAACTACGACAGGCTGTGAAACAGCGAGAGGCACAGGCTAAGCTGCTGCCCGCTAGGCCTGTGCTGGGCTGATGAGGGGTCCTGGAAGGGGGGCATGGCCGGGCTCCCCCTGCCCCCAGTCAGAACCTCAGAGGCCTGAAAACCTCATGCATCACAACCGTAACCACTTCCAAGGTTTGGACTCCACAGCTCAGCAGAGCCACACCCAACAGAAAAGCCAAGCCCAGGCATGCACAACTGGGTGATTGAATCCACCAGGATCCCTGGGGAGCTGAAGCTGGGGCTCCCTCCCCTAACTCAATGCCCTCCGGCAAGGCCTAATGGGCCTGCCCAGAACTGCAAACCAGCTGGGACTGTACATGGGGATACATGAGGGGTGTTCCATGTACACCACCCCACCCCGCACGGGCGCAAAGCCACACACACATTATCTCAAAACCTAGGATATTCATCTAACTAGTATCCCATCATATTTTCTCGAAACGAAGTGTGTGGGCACGAGGTGTGGTCTGGGGGACCACCTTGGTAATTTCCTATACAGTGAACTCAATGGCACAATGGAGATTTTAGGATCTCCACTGACTTTTGTCTAACATCAGGTTCATCAACCATATTTAGAGAATTAGCTCCAACAACCAATATAGAATGAACTGTTCAGTGTATGAATAAGAAAAGCACAAGTAGACGTTGAGATAAATGTGAAATAAGTGTTGTCAGTAGCTATAGTGATGGGGTGTGTGTCTAGGATTGTCAGTAGAAAACCACTGTGTTCTGGAAACCCAGAAAGTGAATCCAAGGACAGAAACTGGCCAGACTCCCCCACATCTGCCTAGAAAAAAAGTAAAGGCATGACCTTATTATTACTGTTCCCTTTATATGAGCTGTAAGGATCAACATAATTGATTCTGGCTAAGTGAGCAGGCATCGGGCGGGGATGGAGGGTGGGAGGGAAATCCGGGTCTCTGGTGGAGGTGGGGGCACACTGGTGGTGGGATTGGTGCTGAATGATGACTCTTTCCAGCAACTGTATCGTGAAAAAGTTTGTACTTTGTAAATCACGGTGTTTAAAATAAATCATTTAAAAATTTAAAAAAAAAACTATCACAACAAAACTTTAATTAGACATTTTTAAGACATTCTTCTAGACATCTAAAAACAAAACAAAATATTTTTTAAAATACCACAATTAGAAAAACCCACCGATTTCTTCCACTTCTTCCAGGGAAATCATTATATTCTCTCAGACTAGGAAAGTCTTCTTCTCTTTTATTGTATCTTTAAAAGAAGACAAAAATCAATACAGATATCTCTAGCTTTCAATATTATTTAACTGACTTGCTCTTACAAAAAGATCATGAAAAAGACTCCTCATATAAAATATTGTTTACTTTTTTTCTTTTTTTTTCTTTTTGGATCACACAAAGTGATGCTCAGGGGTTACTCCTGGCTCTGCACTCAGGAATTAGTCCTGACGGTGCTTAGGGAACCAGATGGGATGCCAGGGATTGAACCTGGGTCGGCCGCATGCAAGGCAAACAAACACCCTATGTGCTGTACTATCACTCCAGCCCCAAATATTATTTTCTTGGCATCAGGTATATAATGAAGCCAAGAATATTAACACTAAATTCTATAACTACAGAAGAATACAATCAGAAGTAAGCAGTACAAATTCAAAATATCTCTAGGACTCAGGAAAAGAAATTAGAACCCTAAAGTATTGGAAAGTTAACCTAAATAAGACCTATTATTAACGCCAATAATAGATTCACTAAGAATCCAGAAAGGGGCCAGAGTACAGTATAGCAGGGAGCCAGCTTACCTTGGCTGTCCAACACCAGTTCAATCCCAGGCAACCCAACAGGGTTCCCTGAACAATGTAAGGAGTAATTCTTGACTACAGAACCTGGAATAACCCAAATATCACAGGATGTCACCCAAAAACAAACAAAAGAATAGAAAGCTAAAGTTCAAAAGAAGGCTTCCCTATTTTTTCCTGAGCTACAGTCTAAAGAATGTTTGATCAGGGCCAAAAAGAGAGTTCAGAGTTTAAGGCCCTTGCCTTGCATGCAGCTGAACTTGACTGACACTGCATGGAGTCCCCTGAGCATTGCCAGAGTGATCCCTGAGAACAACCCAAAAGTAAGCCCTGAGAGTACAACCAGGTGTTGCTGAAACCGCACACACACACACACACACACACACACACACACACACACACACACACATAAAGTCAGGTCAGAAAAATCTGCAAATATCGTAATATGCCTAAGAAGAATTATATATCACATAAAAGATAAGAAATGAGAGATTATCGCCCCAAAATAGTATAAATAAAATAACCCGGTTAGTGACATACAAAAACACTGCTAAAACACAGTGACCAATGTGACACATCAACACTGAAAATAACAATAAATACATATATTATTTTCATTTTAAAAACAATATATAACTTATAAGAAAGTTATTGATGGAGATAGTTCAAAGAGTTATAATGTATGAGGAAGGCCTGGTTCAAACCCCAGCACTGAATAAATGTCGAAAGGGCTGATACCAACCTAGAATTGAGCATTAAATACACGGAAAAAATGCACATGATGGCCTCTAAGTGTATGTAGTACAACCCACAAAGTGTAAGAAAAGGAAAAGAGAGAGAAGGAGAAAGAAAGGAGATAAAGAACCTGCCATGGAGGCAGGCTAGGGAGGGGGAGGGAAATGGGGACATTGGTGGTGGGAAATGGGCACTGGTGGAGGGGGGGTGCTGGAACACTATGTGACCGAAACCTCCAAACATGAACAACGTTGTAACTGTATATCTCACGGTGGTATAATAAAATGTTAATTAAAAAAAAAAAAAAACCAGCACTGCATGGTCCCCAGAACATCACTGAGTAAAGCCCCAAAACAAAAGGTCTGATAAAAAAAGAACTGGAAACTAATTTAAAATAACAAAACATCTATAAATGATAGCATCTAACAGTTCAGTAAATCCTCAATGACTGTAACACCACCACTATGGGACATATGTTGTAAAAAGCATATAAACCAAATAAATTATTTTGTGACTGCTAAGGGGGCATGTTTAGGGGTGGGTGGAAAATCGGGGACACTGGTGGAGGGAAGGTCACACTGGCTGTAGGACTATTGTTGAAACACTGAATACCTAAAACAACCATATTATGAACAATTTCATATATCACAGCAATTAAATAAAATTTCAGACATTAGTAAAAAAGTCATGTAATGCAATTTTTAAAAAGGAAAACTATTTTATGCGCGACATCTACTCATTGGAACTATATCAACAGAGAAGGAGGGAAAGTAGAAGAATATTAATTGTTTAGTTCTTTGTGGAGTGAATCACTGATAATACTTACATCTTTAGCACTTTTTTTCGAATCTCAACCTCCTTATCAACAGTAGGGTCTTCAAAGAGTTGCACCCTGAAATTGCTTTTTCTAAGTGGAATGTCACACTCAGGACAGTTTCCAGCTCCTCTCACAAGAGTAAATCCACACAACTTTCACACCTATAAAAAAAAATACATAATTTTAAGCCAGGATTCAAACCTGAAACAAATCAATATATATTTTTAAGATTTTTCAGGTTTATTGTTTGTTTGGGTTTCAGAGTGTGTGTGTGTGTGTGTGTTTGTGTGTGTGTGTGTGTGTGTGTGTGTGTGTTTCTGTTTGAGGGTAGGGGTCAAAAAATTCTTATTTTTTCCGCGGGAAGTCCCAGTTCATTTGCCAAAGCATCGAAAATCAGATGGGCTGGACATGTAATGCGATTTGGAGATGGCCACTGGACTAGAGCCGTTACCCACTGGATCCCATGGGATGTCAAAAGATCACGTGGCCGCCCACCTACAAGATGGTCAAACTTCCTTGTCAAGTCTCTGAAGGAACGGTTTGAGGCTCTTTATATTCCTGAATCAACCAGATGCCATTGGGCTACATTGGCACGTGATAGGGTCCAATGGAAATGTTACTGGCGCCCGCTGAAGCAAATTGATGAATAACGGGATTCAACTGATCAAATGATCAAGTGAGCGGGGACTAAGGATTTGGGAGGTAGAAGGATAGGAAAAAGTTAGAGAAGCATGTAAAAACATGACATGTTTGGGGCGGGGAGCAATAGCCCAGCGGGTAGGGCGTTTGCCTTGCATGCAGCTGGCCTGTGCCGGCCCTGGTTCGATTCCCAGCATCCCATATGGTCCCCTGAGCACCGCCAGGAGTAATTCCTGAGTGCAGAGCCAGGAGAAACCCCTGAGCATTGCCGGGTATGACCCAAAAAAGGAAAAACAAAAAATGGCATGCTTCCATTCTTGGTCCACTCTCTTCCTTAAATCTGGGCAAGAGCGACCAGAGTGATAGCACAGCGGGGAGGGCACTAGCCTTGCATGTGGAAATGTCTTACTTTTTGGCCCCTACCCTAAATCTCAGGACGTAGTCAACTGTGCAAAAGATGCCTTGCATGCGGTTCAATCTCCGGCATCCGACATGATCCCCCAAGCACGGCCAGGAGTAATTCCTGAGCGAAGAGCCAGGAGTAACCCCTGAGTGTCACCGGGTGTGACCCAAAAGAAAAAAAAAAAATCTGGGCACGAAAGGCCTCTTCCAGGGCCGGAGCAATAGCCCAGCGGGTAGGGCGTTTGCCTTGCATGCGGCCAGCCCATGCTGGCCCAGGTTCGATCCCGGCATCCCATATGGTCCCCGAGCACTGCCAGGAGTAATTCCTGAGTGCAGAGCCAGAAGAAACCCCTGAGCATTGCCGGGTGTGACCCAAAAAAGAAAAAAAAAAAGAAAGAAAGGCCTCTTCCAGAAGGTTTACTTTAAAGAGTTGCTTATCACAGTTAGTAAACTAAAGATTTCTTTCCCCTTTCAGCCTTAAGGAAGTTTTTGGAAGTTTTATAAGAAGTTAAGCAAATGAAACTATAGAAGAGGAACTGGTTGAGCAAGGCTCCCTAAGTCAGGACCTAAGAAATGTCAGTACCCAGAATCACCAGACTTTTGCATGAGAAATCCTAGAGTGACCACTTTCAAAAGTTTTAATTAAAGTAGGCTGCCCAAATCAACCAGTGATGCCTGGGTAAACCAGGTTTTCCAGACGGCAGTCACTCCCTCTCTTGGGTAGCACACCTGGGGAAGAGTTTCGTCAATAAATTAAGGAGAATGAAAACTCAACCTCACCTCTCTCCACCTTGACTTCTAGAGATCAGTTTAAGAACTAATATTGTTTTAGATGGGCCTAGACACTAATCATTACTGTCCTGCCCCAACAAATCTATGTTATTAATCAGACAAGCAAGTAGACAGGCTAATTAGAAAACAGCAGCTTCTCTAGCCTCAGGGTCTTGATGCCAGATGCTAAATCTCAGGACGTAGTCAACTGTGCAAAAGATGTACGTTTACTCATACTAAGAAATACTTAGACGTTTTGGCCCTCAATCCTTCCATTGTCATTTTGTGCATTTCTAAGTATATTAGGGCCTATATATATATATATATATATATATATATATATATATATATATATATATATATGTGTGTGTGTGTGTGTGTGTGTGTGTATACATATATTTTATATGTATATATTTTTTGGCTTTATGGGTCACACCCAGCGATGCTCAGGGGTTACTCCTGGCTCTGAATTCAGGAATTACTCCTGGCAGTGCTTGGGGAGCATATGGGATGCCGAATATCGAATCCGAGTCAGTCGTGTGCAAGGCAAACACCCTACCCCCTCTTTTTAATCATAATGCCTGTACTACCTGTTCTTTCTCGAGTCAGGATGGGCTTCCTCCCACCACTTCCCTATACTTCCAGAAGTACCAGAAGTCACCCTACAAGCCAATTCCAGAGCCACCATATAAGCTCTTCAAATGAACTCACTTTAGAGACTCATAAAAAAAGTCTCAAAAGAGATCAAAAGCCACAGTTAATCTAAACCAGACCAGGGTATCTCAGAAGGGGGTGGTTAACCCACTGTCCACCCAAACAGAACCCTCAGCAGTCACTTGCTCCCATTAACCCAAAATCACCACCATGTCCCCTGCTGGACTCCACTGTTTTGGGATGGACCTCACCGAGATATTAATCTACTAAAAATTTGGGTACCCAGATTTTAGTGACTGAAATCTCCAGGTTCCTTGGGCACAAAATAGGCTACCTCCCCACCTCCCTGTACTTCTTCTGGAAGCCCCAGCAGTCACACCCACACTCCAAAACAAAAGTACTGAATGCTCTGAAAAAACACGATAACCTCTTAGTACCCGTATTCCAAATCATAATGCACAGAGAGAAAGAGAGAGAGAGAGAGGGGTGAACTGCCATCCACGGCAGGCAGGGGAAGTGGGTAAGGGCAGTGGGAGGGAAACTGGGGACAGTGGTGGCGGGAAATGTACATTGGTGGAGAGATGGGTGTTGGAACATTGGCTAAAATTCAATCACAAATAGCTTTGTGATAGTTTATCCCACAGTGATTCAATAAAAATAATTAAATCCAAAAATTTTAAATCAATGTCTGTTATTACTGATTTTGGGGGTTGAGACTCTAATCGCCACTAGGTTAAGGGTAAGAATATGAGGCCTAGCCTATTCTTTATTCCTAGTTCTTAATAGTTAGTCTTCAATAAAAACAAAATTAGCATAAGACAGAGTGAAAAAGAGAACTTGTAACCAACAGAGAAAGAAGTTAATTTCTTAAAGCTTACAAATGACTTATTAAGGAAATAAAGTTTTAGGTTTCCCCCTGTTTGTTTGTTTGTTTGTTTGTTTGTTTGTTTGTTTGTTTTCAGAGAGGTGTGGGGTTTGGGCCACACGGGTCATGCTCAAGACTTACTCCTGGATCTGATCAAGGATCACTCCTGGCAGGCCCTGGGGACATATGGGATGCCAGGGATCAAACCCAGGACTGCCATGTGCAAGGCAAGTGCCCTATCCACTGTACTATATCGTCCAGGACAGAAATAAAAATTTTAAGATTATTAACAATATTAACATTGACCTTGCATAATTCTATCATTATAGTGTCGTCAAAAAATAACAGGAAATAAAGTTCTTTTTTTTTGTATTTTTTTAATTAGTATTTTATTGAATCACCGTGCCGTGGTCCATTACAAAGTTGTTCATGATTGGGTTTCCGTCATACCATGTTCCAACACCAAGGAAATAAAATTCTTAGAGGGAGAGCATTAGTAATCACAACCGTCATCATCATATTCAACAAAAAGTCCAGAAATATACTTTGGGATTGAGAAGACCAAGACTATTTATTACAACTATCCTTGTGATCAGAGAACAGAAGGCAACTAAAACACAGGCATAAAATAAGTGTGATTTTTAATTACACTCACTGGTTAAATACTATAGACAAGATGTCATCTGAAGAACTCAAAACTATCAAATCACAAAAAAAATTCTACAGTTCAAGGTCTTGCAGAGTATATGCATTCTGTAATTCAACTAATAAGGTAATAGAGAGCACGATCCATTTCTGTCATCATACATGTTAAGTAAAACATATTGTACCACCAATGTATTACACCAGTATTGTTACCCTAAACACTAAAGATTTCAGTAGTACTGAAAAAAAATTTTTTAAATTTTTTATTATACCACCGTGAAACATACAATTACAAAGGTGTTCATAATTGGTTCTTGGTAATACAGTATTCCAGCACCCATCCCTCCACCAGTGCCCCATTTCCACCACCAATGTACCCCTCCCCTCCCGCCCCAGGCCGCCTTAATAGCAGGTACCCCAGTTTCCTCTCTTTCTCTCTCTATCTCTCTCTCTGTCTCTGCCTCTCTCTCCCTCTTATTTTACACATTGTGGCTAGCCCTGCAGATATTTAGAGTTTATCACTTAAGTCTCTTTGTGTATATTCAGTGGTGAGTTTTAATCTGCCATTACCATTTCCCATAGTATTGAAGAATTTTTAAATAATTTATTTTCCTGAGAAAGAGAGAGAAAGGGAAAGAAATAAAGAACCTGCCATGGAGTCAGGCTAGGGGAGGGGGAGGGAACCGGGGACGTTGGTGGTGGGAGATGGGCACTGGTGGAAGAATGGGTGCTGGAACACTGTATGACCAAAACCCAAATATGAGCTTTTTTTTTTTATTTAACATTTTATTATACCACCGTGAGATATACAATTACAACGTTGTTCACGCTTGGGGGTTTCGGTCACATAGTGTTCCAGCACCCCACCCTCCACCAGTGCCCCTCAGCCACCACCCATGTCCCCAATTCCCTCCCCCTCCCACATCCCGCCTAAATGGCAGGTTCTTTATCTCCTCTCCTCTCCCTCTCTCTCTCCTCCTTCTCCCACACATTGTGGGTTGCACTACATACACTTAGAAGCCATCACTTGCATTTCCAAATATGAACTTTTAATTGTTTATCTTTGTAGTTGTAAAAATAAAAAAATTTTTTAAAAAATAATTTATTTTCCTATCCCTATCTCATTTTAATCAAAACTTTCCCTATCTAATTTTAATCAAAAGATTTTTTATAAAAAAAAGTTAAAGTTCTAATTCACTCTGTTGTGTATCTCTAACATTAACACTAAACTACTATGAAGTTTAGTGTTAATGTGGTCAGATTTCTTTGCACATAATTTAGAATATATACATTTATAAATTATATACACAAAAGCCAGTCATATAAAAAAGAACAGAAGAAAAGTTGGTAATTACTAGTTCTTTTTATCTGGCAATGGAGCAACCAAAACAGCAGTTTGTGGGCAATCACTTACTTACAAGAGTGCTTGGAAATTTTCAAATAAACTCTTATATTGTGTAGAGCACATGAAAATTTACTGGAAAAGTACATATTCTCACTCATTACCCATTCCCAAGGTATTTTTATAGTTTTCATTTGTTTTTAAAAACAAGAATGGTATCTACCCTCTTACTATTAAATTTTACTTTTGTGTAGCAAGAATATTTAGTTGATTACATTCCTTTGTTAAGATTTCTAATTGATGTTATGTTTTTTAAGAGAAATTGCACTTAATGAATAATTTCAATAATTACTAAAATACACTAGGTCACATAAATGAGTTGGGGAAAAGCACAGCACGTAAGGCACTTGCCTTGCATGCAGCTGAAACCAGTTTGGTGCCTTGACCTACATATGGTCCAACAAGCACTGCCAGCAGTAAGTCCTGAGCACAGCTGGGGACGAAATTTTTCACATAGATCAGGTCACTTAGAGGGAAAAAAAAATTAATCGCAAACTCTATTTTCAAGACTTTCTTTAAAGTACTTTTTTATTGGAACTTGTCATTCTCCCATAGCCTTGGCTTCTTAAAGCAACTCAAAACAAAACCCTATGATCTTGAAAGATAAAAATAAATAAAAACTTCAGTTAAAAAATGTATTCTCATCATAAATTACTTAAGCCCATGTACATAGAACTCAGTCTGGAGCTGAACATTACTAAGGAATTTTTTTTCTTCTTAAATGTGCTGCCTAACTTTCCTGTGCCTGTGAATACTGATTTTAACCTTCTTTCAATGCCAAATTTAGGAATCTTGCAGTAAAAGAGTTAATCTCCTTGGGTAAAGGGACATTTCTTACATGAAGTCAAACCTGGTTCTACCCCAGGCACTGTATGTGGTCATCTAAGAACTACCCAGGAGTGACCCTTGAGAATAGGGCCTGGGTGTTGTCCAAATGCTTCCCCAAAATGTAACCTCACCATAAATTACTTAAGCCCAGGTATATGCAACTCAGTAAGTTTGGGCCTGGACATTACTAAGGAAATTTAATTCAACTCACCCATTTCACAAGATCTTCTTGCTAAACAAATGACTTTTTAGAGGCATATCACCTACTAATCACTAGTTAACTGAGTTTTAAAAAAAGGCATTACAAATACCCAACAGTGATGTGTTTAGAAATTCATAGAAAACACATACACAAATAACATCTGTTATATTCTAGAAACATACACAATTTACAAATAGACTTTGTTCCAAGAATTTGCTTACAAATTGCCTACTTGGAAATAACACACTTTTCCAAAGAAGCCATGTTATATATAATTAAATTTCAACCAAATTAAACTAGCTCAAAACCTGACCTGGCCTGCTGCTCCGGCCATCCCAGGTGAGGCTTGGATGTGGCTGCCATCCCTGGGACTAATCCAGACAGGAGGCAGAGCCCCTAACAGTCTGGTGAGCTCCCAGAAGACTCCACACCCGACCTGTGCCATATAAACTGGCCCACAGCCCTGCTAATGTGTGACAGATCTACTCAACAAAATACACACAGTTCAGTTACTTTTCCTGTCATTTGGTGAAGACAGGCAAAGAAAGAGAGCAACCTCATCTGAATCCTTCAGCATATTCCAACAGGTTTAGTAACAAAGACCCCCAACACAGTAACACTAAAAACCCAATGGGGAAAACACATAGAAGCCCACCAAACTCAGTGAGTGAAAGCAATACTACTGATGACATAAACAACACCAGTTAATTCTCAGACAATCAATGTCTTTAGTGACTCTATGATGAAGATACTCAACAAGTTCAAAGAGGGCTGGAACGATATTCCAGTGGGTAGGGCGTTTGCCTTGCATGCGGCCAGACCCAGGTTCAATCCCCGGCATCCCATATGGTCCCCTGAGCACTACCAGGAGTATTTCCTGAGTGCAGAGCCAGGAGTAACCCCTGAGCAATGCCAGGTGTGACCCAAAAAAGTTAAAAAAAAGTTCAAAGAAATTATAGTAAAACCCAAGAAAGTGTAAGAGTCAAAATGAAAAAACTACTACAACCATAAATGAAGAATATGGTAGGTGATATTTTAAAAGTGAATAAATGGCCTAGAGCAATACAGCAGGTAGGGTGTTTGCCTTGCATGCAGCTGACCTGGGTCCAATCCCCAGCACCAATATTCCCCTGAGCATTTCCAGGTGTGATCCCTGATCGCAAAACCTGAAGTAAGTCCTAAACACCACTGGGCACTGGATGTGTCCACCCACCAAAAAAAAAAAAAAAAGAAAAGAAAAAGAAGTGTTGATAGAAGCTCTGAATAGCAGAATCATACAGGCTGATGAAAAATAAAAAAACTCGAGGAGCTCCAAGAGAAGAAGGAAGAAACCACTCGGAACAACAGAAGATAGAAAACAGTTTGAAAGTAATGGATGGCATACCACATAGCTATAAGTAAAGGATGAGTTCAAACGGAACAATATAGTGTCACTGTAGTCTCTGAATAAGAGGGCAAATGTAACGAAGAAGTAATAGAAAGAAATCCTCAGTAAGAACTTCCCAGAGTTGAGAATTACAGCATCAAGACCCAAGAGGCCAGAAGGCTCCGTAAAAACAGACTCAACTAGAAAAACTCCAAGGCACATTATACTCAAAATGACAAATTTCAAAGAGAGACAATATTGAAAGCAGTAAAATAAAAAAAAAAGGAACTTACAAATGAAAAACCCCTCAGATATACAGCAGATCTATCAAATGTGATGAATAGGGAAAGACAAGAGAACAAAAAATTCAGTAAAATGGGCACCTTACCAAGGAAAGTATCCAGTAGATTATCACTCATGTTTGAATATTATTGAATATTATTATTTAGATTTAAAAATTTCATGCACAGATATCATGCAGAGACTCAGACACAACGGGAGAGCTGCCATCGGCTCTCCCCTAGCTCAGCTGACCACAAGGCTCCCGGGAGGAAAGATGGGTTTTGGGAGGGGCCCATCACTTCTGTAGGGCCTTGGAAGCAGCTGGATGGACTTGCTCACCACAATAGCCGCCATTTTCATGATCCGTACCCCACAGTTCACCAGAACCCATGCAAGAGAGATGCTGATCTCAAGATCAGCTCAGCACAGCCGAGTTCAAGCCCAGGAAGGCAGCCCTCAGAGGCAAAAGTCACCAGGCATTCGTGACATGGAGCTAGGGCCATCTCTTCCCCTCTCTGACTAGTTCCAGAGGCCCAGTGACCCTGCCCACGAACTGCACCAGGGTGACCAGCCATATCCTGCAGAGACTTAGACACAATGAGAAGAGCTGCCATCTGGTTCCTCCCCAAGTTGCGCAGCCGTGCGATACATCAAACTAGTGGAACCAATCATGTCCTAGAATATTCTACAATCCACAATGTGTAAGAAAGGGAAGCGAGAAGGAAAGAGATACATACATAAATTTTCTGTGTACATACATACATACATACATACATACATACATACATACATACATACATACATACATTTGCTGTATGCCTGAGAGAAAGGAGATACAGAACCTGCTTGGAGGCAGGTTGGGGGAAAGGGGGGGGGGAGGGAGGGACACTGGTGATGGGAGATGGGCACGGGTGGAGAGATGGGTGTTGGAACACTGTAGAACCAAAACCACTGTATACCTAAAGGTGGTATATGAAATAATTAAAAAAAATAATTTCATGGACAGTCAACAGTTTAGGAAATTCACAGCCTTGAAACCAGTTTTACAAGAAGCATTAAAAGAGCATGAGAAACTTTAAAGAGCATGAGAAACTTCCATCATGTGGCATTGTAAATGGCAATTACTAATGGTTCGTATGGTTGTCCTCTACTAGATTAAGAAAGGTTAATCTGATTTTAGCATGTTCTAAAATATGTGAATCTGATTCTTCTATATCCTTTCTTTCTACCACTTATGAACAGTTTTGATCCCACAATAGCCAAAAATAATATGCAGATAATAATGTTGGATGCTTACGCACAGTTTACTGAGGTTCAACTGACTTTCAGGAATATGGATGAGCACAAGTTCAGCTAAAATTGGAATGAAAGTTCTGCATCTAACATTATAAAAACACCGCCAAGAATGGTGAAAGAAGAAATCATAGCCACCAGGGGCCCTAAGGACTCTGGCGAATTCAGAGGGAATAAATTGCCAATGCACCAAGCTGGGAGTGCATCTCCATAGGGATCATTATTATTAATATACCTGTAAAGAGAACAAATTCAATTAATACTATAATTTGTTTAAAAGCCCTACTTTAAGCAAGGCACTGTCTTTTCTTTCACAGTGATTCAAAAGAACAAAATACATGTGTATATAAGTAAATCAAATCATATACATAATTATCTAAAAAGACTTAAAATATTTCTCCCTTTATCAACTGTCACTATCACTATCACTATCTTCCCGTTCATCATCGATTTGCTCGAGCGGGCACCAGTAATATCTCTAGGAACATAAAGAGCTTCAGACAACTATATTAGGTCATGGGAATGACCTAATATAATTGCTACTGGTATTTGGCATATCAAATACAACACGGGCAGTTTGCCAGGCTTGCCGTGTGGGTGGCATACTCTTGTAGTCACCTCTAAATACAGCATTTATTGATGAACCGCGCAAGCCAGACTATGATAGGCTCGTCTGCTGCTGGGTGGAGTTCTGACGAGAGAGAAGTCCGATGTGGAAGATGACGGCCCTCATGGAGTGGGGGGAGGGTCATCTGGCTTGTTGTGAGGCCCTGCTGGGGTGGCAAGCCAGGGCTAGAACCCGCCATCCCTCCCGGGGCGCCTCGTGAGCAGCTGGGCACAGGGAGAGCAAGTAGCAGCTCCGCCCCTATGTCTGTAAGTCTCTGGATCTTATCAACTGTATATTTATGAAATTCATACCATCTTCACAGATTTCAACCAACTAACATACAACAACTGACTTACCACAATCACAGATATCAGGATCCAGTTTTCTTCCCTTAAGTAAAACATTAAAGAGATGTACAAAACTATAAAATGAAACTTTTTATCTTGGAAAATAGTTACATTTCATAAAATATGCTGTTTATCACTTGATCACTTGATCACTTGAATCCCGTTATTCATCAATTTGCTCGAGCGGGCGCCAGTAACATTTCCATTGGACCCTATCACGTGCCAATGTAGACCAATGGCATCTGGTTGATTCAGGAATATGAAGAGCCTCAAACCGTTCCTTCAGGGTCTTGACAAAGAAGTCTGACCATCTTGTAGGTGGGTGGCCACATGATCTTTTGACATCCCGTGGGATCCAGTCAGTAATGGCTCTAGTCCAGCGGTCATCTCCAAATCGCATTACATGTCCAGCCCATCTGATTTTCGATGACTTGGCAAATGAGACAGCGTCCCTGATTCTGGAATAGCAACGGAGGTCAGAACTCCAGATTCCTCTCTCTCACTTGAGTGAGGCGTGATATTCCAAGCATAGCTCTTTCGATTCCTCTCTGGGAATGCTGCTTATATGTAATGCATATTTTTAATGAGTAAATATGCTGAAATGCTCCCAATTTTAGTTTCCAGTATGGAAAACATTAATTGAGATAACCTTCAAAAATAAACCTCTTACCGAAACCCAGACATGAACTGCGGGGAATGCCGCGGGGTCCCCAACAGTGTCAGGGCAGAGGTTCTCTTCTACCTCCGAGGACGCCGGGAGAACAGATGAAAACTCACGAGTCCGTGCAGTTCCAAAAATGGCTTTTAATAGTACAAAAGCTCTTCCACAGCAATCCAATATAATGAACAAGCTCTAGCTCTGGTCCGAACTTAGACCATTCAAAAGAGCCTAAGTCTCCCACCAAAGAGAGAGGATCTTACCCGAGCTGAGTCCTACCCAGAAGAAGGAGCAAAAGGCCAACGAGCAAAAAGCCAAAAGCCAAAAGCCACAAGGCTGAGGGAGCCAAAAGCCACAGGAGCCAAAAGCCGAAAGCTAAAAGGCCCTAAAGGTTAAAAAAAAAAGTAAAGGGGCCTCAAGTCAGCCCCTTATATACACCAAAGCAATCCAATCGGGAGGGTCATGTCAACAAAGAACTCTAAAAAAGAGTGTAGTGCCACACCCTATTGCAGGTATAAACAAAGGTTATGCCAAGGTCTAATCCTTTCTTTTGAGATTATCTCTTATGTAAAACACTGGAGAGAGGGGGCTGGTATAAAGTAATACATCTTAACTTCATGAGCTTCACGTAATCTAGATGGTACCCACAAGGTCCTTCTCATTATTATCTGCACCAGGGTGATTCTGAGTATCTTGTTCTCGTTTACTGAAAGGGTCACACTCGCCTCGCTTAGAGCAAACTAGTATGATCCTTCCTATAGTCTTCCTATAGTCTCAACATAGCCAGGGTTGTAGTCTCCTGGTAAATTCTAACTGTCCCACGCTGGGTGCAGTGGATATAAAGAGGAGCTGTGCCCAATCTAGAAAACATAGAAATCTTAGTAGATGTATAAGTCAGAAGTTATTCAATCAAGGTGACTTCTGTAACTGCCACACCCTCTAGCAGTGTTTACATAGAAGAGAGGTCTCATTAGAATGAAACTTGACTTAAATAGATTAAGCTGAGAGTGGGCAAAACAACAAAACTCCCAGAATAGCTAAACCTGTCCTCCAACAATGAACATCTTTTGTAATTCTATATCTCATGGTGGTACAATGGGGCAGAGCTGCTACTGGCTCTCACTGTGCCCAGATGCTCATGAGGTGCCCAGGAGGGATGGCAGGTTCTAGCCCTGGCCCACCACCCCAGCAGAGCCTCACAACAAGCCAGGCGACCCCCTCACTCCATGAGGACCTCCATTTTCCACATCCGGACTTCCCCCTCGTCAGAACTCCACCCAACAGACCAGCCTATCACAGCCCTACTCATCGAGATCCACCCTGCTGCAGTCTTTTTTAATCCGGCCCAGGTATGCTGATCCAGAGACAGATATGGGGCAGAGCTGCTACTGGCTCTCACTGTGCCCAGCCACTCATGAGGCGCCCAGGAGGGATGGCATGTACTAGCCCTGGCCCACCACCCCAGCAGAGCCTCACAACAAGCCAGATGATCCCTCAATCCATGAGGACCTCCATTTTCCAAATCGGACTTCCCCCTCAGTGACCAGCCTATTACAGCCTGGCTCGCGCGGCCACTAGCGCTGGTTCATCAATAAATGCTGGATTTTGAGATGACAACAAGAGTATGCTACCCGCAACGGCAGAGCCTGGCAAGCTACCCGTGTCGTATTTGATATGCCAAATACCAGTAACAATTATAGACCTCATTCCCATGACCTGATGGAATGGTTTGAGGCTCTTTATGTTCCTGGAGCAAGCAGGTGTCCTTGGGCTCTACTAGCATGAGACAGGTCATATGGAGATGTTACTGGTGCCCGCTTGAGCAAATCGATGATGAACGGGAAGACAGTGATACAGTGATATGGTGGTACAATAAAATATTAATTAAAAAAAAACCTCTTGAGTGTTCTCAATAATTTTTTAAGATTACGAAGGGTTCTGAAACCAAATGTCTGAATTGGGTTATGTGAATACAGGATTACTTATACAGAACAAATAAACAGGTGAGTGACATAGCTCAGTGGCAGGGTCCTGCATGAACCACTGGGCTCAGTCCCCATGACCCAAAAATAATTTTTGTTTTAATTTTAAGACATACTTAAACAAAATTATGTTATACCTACAGAGCTAAGAAGCATACAAAGGAGCCAATCTGAAACAGAACACTGCACTCTTCTCAACACATTCACTCTCAGGGAAATCTAATTAACCAGAGCATAACCAGCTCTGGGGTATTATCAAAGCCTAACTCACCTGGGAAGAAAATAGTCAACCCCAGTTCACTCTTACTGTGAAATCAAGGGGAAGGAAGAGGGGAGGGAAGAGGGAAAGAGGAGGGGAGGGGAGGGAGAGGGAAGGGGAGGGGAGAGGGGAGGGAAGAAGGAAGAGGAGGGAGGGGAGAGGGAAGGGAGGGAGAGAGGGTAGGGAAGAGGGAAGGGAAAAGGGGAGGGAAGAGGGAAATGGAAGGGAGGGAGGGGGATGGAGGGAGGGGGGGGGGAGGGGGAGGGGAGGGGAGGGGAGGAGGGAGGGAGAGGAGAGAGGAGAGGAGAGGAGAGGAGAGGAGAGGAGAGGAGAGGAGAGGAGAGGAGAGAGAGAGGAGAGGAGAGG
Source organism: Cryptotis parvus (assembly GCA_021461705.1). Classification (NCBI taxonomy): domain Eukaryota; kingdom Metazoa; phylum Chordata; class Mammalia; order Eulipotyphla; family Soricidae; genus Cryptotis; species Cryptotis parvus. The sequence goes on from JAJIBD010007964.1 coordinate 33,448, forward strand.
AGAGGAGAGGAGAGGGAGAGGAGAGGAGAGGAGAGGAGAGGAGAGGAGAGAGAGAGGAGAGGAGGAGAGAGGAGAGGAGAGGAGGAGAGGTGAACATGAAAACCACTGGTCTGGAGCAAAGGCTCACTAAAATACTTAAGCCCCAATAGTCTTAAGATTATAAAACACTTATCTCCACCTCTACACTTCACCATATTACTAAAGACTTACTTATAATAATTCCCTTATATAAGCCAATCCAATGTCAGACTTTCAATTAAAAAATATCAAAATCCATACTAAAAGCAAAAAATCACAACTGAGATAATCAGAGCATAAAATCCAAATATGGCAGGAGTGTTAGAATTCAGACAAGAAATATAATCAATTAATTAATATGCTAACAACTCTAATAAATATAGTAAACCAATGAAATTTTATCTTTTTTATAATAATGAACCAGCATTAGTCCATGAACAAGCAGTTGAAAACCAATAGATAACATGCAAGAACAGGTGGGCAATATAATCAGATTAAAATGCTAAAGAACAAAAATGTGGGGCCGGAGCGATAGCCCAGCGGGTAGGGCGTTTGCCTTGCACGGCGGCGGCCTGTGCTGGCCCGGGTTCGATCCCCGGCATCCCATATGGTCCCCTGAGCACCGCCAGGAGTAATTCCTGAGTGCAGAGCCAGGAGTAACCCCTGAGCGTTGCCAGGTATGACCCAAAAAGCAAAAAAAAAAAAAAAAAGAACAAAAATGTGCTAAATATTAAAAAGTAAATATATATCAAATATAGATATATATTAATAGGAATGAAGTCTGCCTTTGGTAAGTTTATTAATTGACCGAGCAAAGATAAGGAAAAATTCTTACTGAACTTGAGGACATAGCAAGGGAATTCTCCATTATTGACAAAAAAAAAAAAAAAAGGAAAAAAAAAAACACTGAAAAATGGCCAACAGGACTAGAGAGATAGTGCTTGCCTTAATGCACAGCAAATCCTCAACATCCCATAGGAAGGAGGGAGAGAGAGAAGGAGAAAGGGAGGAGGGAAAAGAAAGAAATGGCAAACAGAAGATCCAAAAGTGGTTGGGCAACTACAAATAAAACATGCAATGGAAATAAGAAAGCAACATGGGGCCGGAGCAATAGCCCAGCGGGTAGGCGTTTGCCTTGCACGCGGCCGCCCATGCCAGCCCGGGTTCGATCCCGGCATCCCATATGGTCCCCCGAGCACCGCCAGGAGTAATTCCTGAGTGCAGAGCCAGGAGAAACCCCTGAGCATTGCCGGGTGTGACCCAAAAAAGCAAAAAAAAAAAAAAAAAAAAAAAGCAACAGAAGAAAATTCTTAAACCAATAATGACCAAAAAAGTTCCCTTAAAATAACATTACACACCAAAACAAATATCCCATATATTCAGAGAACACCAAGTATAAAAAGCAGCTCCTAAAACTTACAGAAGGGCCAACGATACAGCTCACGTGGTAGAATACATGCCCTCAGTGACCAGTCTCAGTTCTCAGAGAGAGAGAGAGAGAGAGAGAGAGAGAGAGAGAGAGAGAGAGAGAGAGAGAGAGAGAGAGAGAGCTAAGGTACTTGCCTTGCACACAGTCAACATGGGTTCGGTCCCTGGCACCTCATATGGCACCAAGCCCTGGCAGTCATCCTTGAGCACAGAGCCAGGAGCAAGCCCTGAGCACTGCTGATGTGGTCCAAATAATAAAAAAAAAGGGGGTCACTTTTTCACATGATCATAGAAAGGAAACTGGTCGCTCAGCATTCTCCTGTTTTCTCAACAAGAGCTATTGTCCAAAGGACACAATGGATTTTTGTTGTTGTTCTTTTAAATACAGAAGTGGAAAATGTGTTCTCTGTTTAGTAACAGAAAAGTCTACCAGTCTATTTACTATACAAGAGACTTTATTCAGAGATGGCTAGTTCCTGAGTTTCTAAATGAAGGGTTAAAAGGATGATGCTTCTGAAAGGATCTAAGACATTTCTAAACGTACTCCCATATAAGCCTCTGCTGTTATTAAATGGGCATCTGCCCATGCGGGCATGGTGCCCTGTGCACAGGGTACTGCAGGAGCAGCACTCGGCAAGGTTTCCTTCTGCTGCCTGCTTTCCAGACAGGTGTGGAGCAGGTGCTTAAAAGTACAAATACAAGGTCTACGAGCTAGTAAGGGAAAATAAGGTGCTTGCCACATTGCACGCTGCCAACCTTAGTTTAAACCCTGGCACCCCATGGTCCCTCGAGCATGGTCAGGAGGGACACCTGAACCCAGGGCCAGGAATAAATAGGCCTTGAGCAACACTGGGTATGGGCTCATCCCAATCCAAAAGTAGAAATGTACAAAAATATATGTTTTACTGAAAAAAAAAAAAACAAGTTTTACTGAATGCCAAACGGAAGAAAGAGATTAGCTGCAGACAAATGGAAGACTAGGTGAGCGAACCCTGTACCAGAGAAACAGTAAAATAGTTCCAGGTTTGGCCTCCAAAAACGAAACGTTAACTGAGCAGGAAAATTATTTTAAATGAGGTTAAAAAGATCAGCAAGACAGGATCTCACAAGACTGGACAGACCAGGGCAGGGAGTTTAGATGTTAACCTGGAAGCCACAAAAAGCTGTTGAAGGACAGAGTGATGAAAATCTATTTATAGAGACCTTGGGGAGGGTAAGAGGCCAAAATAAAAGCCAGGAGAGTGACTGGAAGGAAATCGTCTCTTGCCTTTTTATTCTTAAACAGGCAGGCATCTTCTTCATCTTCCCAAGTAAAGCAAAACAGACCCCAGATTCTCTATCCAACGTGCTTTTGTGAAGTCTGAACAAGTGGGTAGGGAAGTCAAAGAGCTAAAAAGAAAGGAGAAGCAAGGCTATTTCCTTTCCTATCTCCCTGTTTTACGGGGTATCACTAGAAATGCCAATTTCTGGTGACAGGTGTTGCTACACAATCCCCATGAACGGTCAATTCCCTTGTTAGTGACCTGGAGCTTGCAATATTTTCTCCACGGTTCCTATTTCTACCTAACTTCACCGAATTTATTTTTATTCAAGTAACACTGCATATAATAAGAAAAAGAATTGTTTACCTAAGGATGGAAATTTCAACATTTCTTAAGAAAAAACCCTAATAAAGTTATAACTGTTTGAATTACTAAAGTTGAAGCACTATTTTTTCAAAAGAACATCACTGCTACGTAAAACTATTGTTTCTCTTGAGATTTTCACATTAAATGAACTAGCTATTGATCTGGCTAAAACAGCTGAAGCACATGCCTACATGGACAAGACGTGAGGCTCAAGTCCGAGCCGACAGTGCCAGTCACACCCACATGGGGCTGACCGGGGTTCAATCCCAGGCATCCTACATAGTCCCGAGTCCTGCCAAGAGTGATCCCTGAGTGCAGAGCCAGGAGTAAGCCATAACCACAGCCAGGTTTGGCCTCCAAAAACGCAAACAAACAAAAAACTAAATATGCTTTTAAAAGATGTAAAATTATATCCAGATAAATGAATACATGTATGAACATAAATATATTCCCTTAAGGTGTTTCCTAAAGTGGTAATGACATCTTCTGAGGGGTGGGGGTGCTCTGGAATGACGAGGGGCAAGCAGCCTCTGCGAGGGTAAGGGGCCTTCTATTTGCTCGCCTAAAAGAAGAGAGAGAGGAACTGAGCGATTTTTTTTTCTGAAAAGTGGGCAATAGGTCATTCTTTGAACCCACACCTCCCCGTTATAACCATACCACTTTTTTCTGTTGACTGCTTCCTGGGGCCCTAACTTACACTATAGATTTCGTCATCTAAAATTATAACCAATCATTTGCAAATATAGTTAGATTACTTGCCCTTTGCCCCTCAATACTATCCCTGGCCCATCTGAATAGAACCCTATCTACCAGACCATATTGTAACTATCATTTAATAGTGCTGAATAAAATATCTCTAACTTTATAGACTGAATTTACTTTAAAATTACAGCCACATGCGTCCTAGGTTGTGGTTCGGTGGGAGAGTGCGTGACTCACATATGTGAAGCCCTGGGTTCCATCCCTCGGCACCACTATATAGATAACAGACAGATTAAATAAAATTATCACCACAGATCACAGATAAGCACTCAGTATTGCCAGAGATTCCTATGCTTTATTAGTAAACTCATTTTCCCAAGCTCTAAGAGAACTATCGCATACTTTCTCCTCTCCTCAAACTTCTAGTATCTCCTAATATTGCCTTAATAGAGCTGATGAACAATCCCAGGGGATCTCAACATCCAAATGGAATATGGATACCGAGTCACAGATATAAAAAGGTTGTAAACCACTTGTCTGTTGCAGTGGTTATTAACTGCCTGTCTTAGGTTAAAGAAAAAGGTTGAAAACACTAGCTTCATATTATATTAATAGGAAATGTGTTCAGATGAAAAAGACTTTTTAAACATCAACTCAATCAAACTACCTACTTCTTTAACCATACTATCTGCATTCCTTTATGTTAAATTGGAATAGGCATCCCTGCTCTTCTCTAGGAAAAGCTCTCCCCTCCATTTGTGCTTTGCATTCCTTTCTTAATCTCTACCCAAGAATCTTAGTTGTAGAATTATTTCTTTTTTCCAACATCATGAACACTGTCCTTTCCTAAATAACTTATATTGACATATGATCACTGAGTAACATCAACAGCTGTTTAAAACAAACACACACACACACACGGCACAGCATGGCACGACTGGGCTGGGCTGGGCTGGAGATACACAAAAGTAAGGTATTTGCCATGCATATAGGCAACCTTAACTTGAATTTGTGTTCAGGGGCACCACATTTGCGCCCCTGAACACCAGTTGGAATCACCCATAAGCACAAAGCCAGGAACAGCCCCTGAGCACAGCCAGGGTTGGGCCCCAAACCAAAAATAAATTAAAACAGATACAAACTTGAGTTCATTTTTGCTAGCAACCACCCAAGTCCTGCTCTTACTCATAACAAAATTTATAAGACAAAACTCATCTATATTTCTGTCTTTTTCTCAGTTCCCTTCTTTGATTCATTCTAATTCATCTTTTCCTGAAACAATTATCAACTATTTCACCAATAGTTTCAATCTTGCCATAGACAATTAACAAAGAATTCCGTCCTCATTCAACATCAACTCATCAATCATCAAAATCATCAAAGCAGTATTAAGACACTAACTAACCACTAACCACTTCCTCCATCTGGCACACAATACCCCTACATCTGTGACCTAACCCTTGCATGTTCTTCCTCTTACCTGTCTGTTCTTTTCCACTTCGTTGGCTGCCTCCCTCTCTGTAAGACATCTAAAAGACAAAACCCAGAGTTTTGCCCTGCGTGCTCTATTCCTCCACAAATGATTATGTTTAATATAAATGCTTTAAATATGACCCTCAGAACTATATAAAGTATAATCGATCTCATTCCTGAGCTACAGACTATAGCTAGACCATAATCCACAACTCCATTCAGATAACCAATATATAGCATCTCAAATACAGATAGTACAAAAATAGAGCCCAGGGGCTGGAGCGATAGCACATCGGGTAGGGTGTTTGCCTTGCACACAGTCAATCCAGGTTTGATCCCCGGCATCCCATATGGTCCCCGGAGCACCGGCAGGGAGTAATTCCTGAGCATAAAGTCAGGAATGGGGCCGGAGCAATAGTCCAGGGGGTAGGGCTTTGCCTTGCACGTGGTCAACCCGGGTTCAATCCCGGAATCCCATATGGTCCCCTGAGCACCACCAGGAGTAATTCCTGAGCACAGAGCCAGGAGTAACCCCTAAGCATTGCCAGGTGTGACCCAAAAAAAGAAAACAAAGCAAGCAAGCAAGCAAGAAAAGAAAAAAAAAAGAAGTCAGGAGTAACCCCTGAGCAAAGCCAAGTGTGACCCAAAAAGCAAAAAAAAAAAAAAAAAAATTAAAAATTAAAAAAGAATAGTTCAAACTATAGTTCACAATAGAGTCCACAATATATAGTTAAAAATACAATCCACAAGAGTTCCTGATTCTTTCAACCTGCTTTACTTGCTCCTCCACAATGTATTCTCCATTTCAGTGTCACCCGATCCACTCGGTTTCTCAAACCAAAATCTATTTTTTTTTTAAGTATTTCATTATACCACCGTGAGATATACAATTACAAAGATGTTCTTATTTGGGTTTTGGTCATACAGTGTTCCAGTTGAACACAGAATCTGGAGTAAACCCTGAGCACTGCTGAATGTAGCAAGCAAGCAAGAAAGAAAGAAAAAGAAAGATTAATCTCTCTATCTTTTAAATTTTTCTGGTGGTGTGGTGTGGTGTGGTGTGGTGTGGTGTGGTGTGGTTTGGTTTGTGGTTTGGTGACCACACTGAGCATTGCTCAGGTGTTACTCCTGGCTCTGCACTAAGGGAATTACTCCTGGAGGTTCTCGGGGGACCTAAACTGGGTCAGCTGAGTGCAAGGCAAATGTCCTACCCATTGCGCTATCTACTTCTCTGGCCCTTTTTATTTATTTGTCTGTTTGTTTATTTGTTTATTTATTTATTTATTTATTTATTTATTTATTTGTTTGTTTGTTTGTTTGTTTGTTTGTTTGTTTATTTATTTATTTATTTATTTATTTATTTATTTATTTATTTATTTATTTTGCTTTTTTGGGCCACACCCGGCAATGCTCAGGGGTTTCTCCTGGCTCTGCACTCAGGAATTACTCCTGGCGGTGCTCGGGGACCATATGGGATGCCGGGGGATCGAACCTGGGCGGGCATCGCGCGCCGCGTGCAAGGCAAACGCCCTACCGCTGGGCTATCCCTCCGGCCCCATCTGGCCCTTTTAAAAAAATCTTAATCCGGGCCGGAGCGATAGCCCAGCAGGTAGGGCGTTTGCCTTGCACGTGGCCGGCACAGGTTCGGCACAGGCCGGGTTCGATCCCGGGCATCCCATATGGTCCCCCAGCAAGGCCAGGAGTAATTCCTGAGTGCAGAGCCAGGAGAAACCCCTGAGCATCGCCGGGTGTGACCCAAAAAAAAAAAAAAAAAAAAAAAAAAAAAAAATCTTAATCATCAGGTAGTCATCCTGTTTAGACAAGTTTTTACTACCCAGTCTTTAGTTAATAACACACATGCCCACCTGCCTAGCATGTGGAGGTCCTGAGTTCACCCATGGTTCACACCACCAACTGCAAAGTGTGACCTTCTATTAAAAAAAAGGTAACAACAAATTGGGGCTGGAGCGACAGCACAGCCGGTAGGGCATTTGCCTTGCACGCAGCCGACCGGGTTCAATTCCCCGGCATACCATATGGTCCCAGGTACCGCCAGGAGTAAATCCTGAGTGTAGAGCCAGGAGCAACCCCTGAGCATTGCCAGGTGTGACCCCCCCCAAAAAAAAAATAAATAAACTGGCTAAACTTTAAAAAAAAGTAACAACAAATAATAAAGTTGTAAATCATTTCTCTCACAATTAAGTATGAGAGATTACTCAGAGAACAACACCACTTTCATCGTTCTATCTTCTTCCCAGGAACCAGATATTGGGAGCTATATTCTCCCAAACCCCTGGCAGGAAGACTGCACTTTGAGTACAAGGCTTCCTGAGAAACACCTGGCAAACAAAAGAACTAGTTATCATTTCCCTTTAGCAGCAATGACAGGGAGGTGACACGTGAAGTTTCACTCACAGCTTTTAGGTGTCCATCCTCCTAGGAAACACCCACTTCGATGACACCGGCAACAGCAATCAGTCACAGCCCTTTCCCTACAATTCCTGCTCTTCCTGACTTCCCCTGAAATCTAAGTTTCCCTTCCCTTTACTAAAGACTCTAGTCCTCCTAACAGGTTTGTAAGCCTGTAATTGTCCGCATTAAATTTATAATGGATTAAAATATTTAGGGTGGTTTTGTTTTCCAGACTAAAACCCAACTAATATACATCCTGTTCTTTATAACCACTTATCAAAATCCGTAATTTTATATTTGTTAATTTGAGGGTTTAATATCTGTCTCTTCTGGTAGATTATTCAACAAGTATAGGGATCACATTTGTTGTGCTCATTATTATATCCCAAGCTTTATGTTGCAGAACAAATATCACTTTTTTTGAAAAAAAATAAAAAGGTAGAGCAGAACTCACTACAGCAAACCTTACATCTCCAACTCTCAAGATTTCTGTTCTACTGTAAGTGTAACTCATTCAAACATAAAAGCTCTTTCTTGGACTTCGCTTTTCTCTTTTCGTTTGTTTATTCAGCCACATCAGGATCTTAAAATTACTTTTTATTTCTACCTGGCATTATATCAGCCCATATCCTACACTAGAATACAATCAAGAACTCTTAAGATGGCATTTTTAAGTTTTTGAACCACAAGAGTGTTTCATCTGTACTTAACATGAAATGAGGTTATCTCTGTGAAGAACAACAAGAATTCTGAGTTTCTGATCAAAAACTAGTTTGGATCTTAATTTTAAAATGCCTAATGACTATTCTGTTACAAATTATAACTTTTTTAAAAAGTGATAGAGCCATTTTTTAAGATGCTTTTTCATTTAATTGATCGAAACAAGTGTTCAACAAGGAAAATGCCACCTTTCAGTGTTACTAAAAGTAAGCGCAAAACTCTTCTCCATTATTATCCAATTTTTTTTTTTACTTTTTTGGGTCACACCCGCCAATGCTCAGGGGTTACTCCTGGCTCTGCACTCAGGAATTAGTCCTGGCGGTGCTCAGGGGACCATATGGGATACTGGGAATCGAACCTGGGCCGGGCGGAGGCCGCCACATGCAAGGCAAATGCCCTACTCGGCTGGGCTATCGCTGGACCCCATTATTATCAATTTTACAGGGGAAAAAAAAATCCTATTTACTCAAAGAACTAAAATACTTTTGAAAATATTGCACATCATGGAGATTTGAAAAACATGGAGATTTGAGTTAAGAAGACAGATATCCAATGGGCTGGAATGTGTGCTCTGCATGCAGGAGAACCGCCCAAAACTACTCTACCCCACCACTAGCACTGAGCCAGGAGTAGTCCCCTGAACAATGCTTGTGTGGCCTCAGAACAAACAAGCAAAAATAAGGGTTTACCTCAATTCGTGAGACGGTAGCAAAGGAGGCAGACCAGAAGCAGTACCAGTGACGGAAGGTCTTTGCACTTTGGTTGTGGTGGAAGTGCAGTAGCAATGTTCTTCATTCTTATGATGATGGGATCAAGTATGAATAAAATATGTGCAAACACTACTGAAACCTTGTCTCAATTACAATTGTTTCATGTGGAGAGGTACCTGCTCTTCAGTAATACTAAGCACATACTACATGGCATGCACTGTTGACGCACAGTCCCCACTGCCTCCTGGACACAACAAACATTCCTCCTTCCATGGAATCTTTCTGGAGAATCATACAGAAAAGAAAAGCCTTTCTGTTGATATTTGGGCCATGCCCAGTGGTGCCTAGGGCTTATTCCTGGCTCTGCACTCAGGGCACACTCTTGGCAGTGCTAGAGGGGACCATATGAGGTGCCAGGAACCAAACCAGTGTGAGTGGCTTACAAGGAAAGCGCCCTACCCACTGTACTATCTCTCCAGCCCCAGGGAAAGATATTTTTTAAAAAAACTGGAGCACGGGGGCCAGAGCGATAGCCCATCGGGTAAGGCATTTGCCTTGCACACAGCCGCCCATGCTGGCCCGGGTTCGATACCTGGCATCCCATATGGTCCCCCGAGCATCGCCAGGAGTAATTCCTGAGTGCAGAGCCAGGAGAAAACCAGTTCCAGAGGCCCCATTCACTCTCAATGGGACAAACATTTCTGAATGCAGCAGTTATGTGTACCTAGGTCGTTCATCAACGACCTAAAACCTGAGCTGCGCAGGAAGAAGAGAGGCGGCATGGAATGCCTTCAAAAACATCGAAGAAATAGCTAAAAGGACAAAGAACCTCCGGCTCCGGGCACATATCTTTGACTCCACCGTTCTCCCTGCATTAACATACGCCTCAGAGACCTGGGCTCTCTGAAGCAGGATGAGAATGCTATTCGGGTCTCCCAGAGAGGAATCGAAAGAGCTATGCTTGGAATATCACGCCTCACTCAAGTGAGAGAAGGAATCGGAGTTCTGACCTCTGTCGCTATTCCAGAACCAGGGACGCTGTCTCGTTTGCCAAGGCATCGAAAATCAGATGGGCTGGACATGTAATGCGATTTGGAGACAACCACTGGACTAGAGCCATTACCGACTGACTGGATCCCAAGAGATGTCAAAAGATCACGTGGCCGCCCACCTACAAGATGGTCAGACTTCCTTGTTAAGACCCTGAAGGAACAGTTTGAGGCTCTTCATATTCCTGAATCAACCAGATGTCATTGGGCTACATTGGCACGTGATAGAGTCCAATGGAAATGTTACTGGCGCCCCGCTCGAGCAAATCGATGAATAACGGGATTCAAGTGATCAACTGATCAAGTGACCCAAAAAAGCAAAAAACAAAACAAAACAAAAAAAACACCTGGAGCACATGCTTGCATGCGCAGAGTCCTGAGGGTCAATCCTCAGCACTGCCGCGACTCCTAACAGTAGCAGAAAGCAGTCCTGATGGCACCCAGAACCAGAGACGGCCCCTTCAGAGATTATTTTCTTACAAAGCATTTTAAACAGGACTTTTTCCTATATTTTTTTTTCTCCAGTAGTCCAATTTACTGTAGTGTGAACGTCATTGATTTCAGCTCGGGCTGCCACACCAGGCCCTCCAACAGCGTAAGGAGCCCCACCTTTCTCCAGAGCCCCTGCCTCTGCCCTGTCCCTTAACCTTCTTTGTTCCCAGCGCCACTGAGCATGTCTCAGGTTTGTCGACCATTGGGGACTGTACAATCCCTTTGTTTCTCTATACCCCAGTATTTGTCTTTTACTTTCTGACTGGGCTCACTTAGCATGACACCCCTCCAGTTCCAAACGAGCTGCAACAAACCACAAAATCTGTCTCTTCTCATTATGTATTCCATTATGATTATGTATATACAACACAATTTCTTTATCCCATCAGCTGTCACTGGGCTCTTGGACTGTTTCAGATCTTGACTATTGTAAATGCTATGTTGAACATAGGTGTGCATCTTTAGAATGAATATTACTCAATTAGTTTCCACTCTGTATGAAATGGGAAGTTAATTATATAAGTAATCTCTCCGGGACACAGTGG
>JAJIBD010007965.1:0-64765 GCA_021461705.1 Cryptotis parvus
TATTTGTATCCCTGTCAGCTTTTTGCTTGCGGATTTATGTTGTAGGGGGAGACAACCATGTGATGCTTGGAGATGGGGTCGGATGGGGGTGCCAGGCCCTCTACGGTGATTCTTGGCCAACCAGTCTGGCAGTTCATGAGAGGCTTGCATCCGGATGTGGTACCGGTTGTCTCTGTGGATCCTGGTCTTACCCAGGCCACCTTGCTGGTTCATAGGGGCTTGCTGGTACATAAGTCCACAGAAACTCCAAAGCCTTACCCAGGATTCTCAGGAGCTATGTAGAATTGAAACACTGAATCAGCTTCATGCAGTGAATGTTGCGAAGTCCTCAAATCTCTCAGCCCTGTTTTTTTGACCCTTTGTAGGTGTGCTCACAGGTGTTAGTTTACCCACCTTAATTTGAATTGCATTTTCCTGGTAATACATCTAGAGACATATTTTCATGTTAAAAATTCTGTGTGCCACTTTTTATGTCTTCACTTGAGTTTGATTTACTCTTTTCTTTCACATTTTTCAGTTTTTAGTTGTTGTTGAGTTTTCTTGTGAAATTTCTCATATGTTAGATGATATCACTTCATCAGATATAAGCCCCTCACCATATAAAAATTTTCGCCCACTTTCACGAAAATGACTCTTCAAGGATAGTTTCTTAACAGTTCAGGAGTTGGAAGCCATTTGTCTTTTTCAGTTTTAAGCTATACCTATCTGTGCTCAGTGATTACTTTGGCTCTGTGTTATGTGATCCACACCTATCAATTGCTTTGGGGACCTTCTTGTGTGTCCAGTATGTGACCCCTAGGCAAAGAAAGGCACCTTAGCCACTGTTGCTGTCTCTCTCTCACCTCAGAAATCTTAATTTGATTAATTAATTTGTTTATTTTTTGTTCAATTTCTCTTGTTATGGATTTTTATCCCTAAAAACATCATGGAATCCAATTTCATGGAGTGATTTTACCTATGTTTGCTTCAGTTTATTTATTTCATGGTTTTTCAGAGGTAACATTCACGTCGATAATCCATTTCCACATTTGCGAATGGTTTGATATAATGATAATTTTTCATTGTTTATCCCTTGACGCTCTGTCCCCAGGACTATTTGTGATGAAAAATGCTCTTTCCCCCTTATCCTCTCGACTTAAACTGTCATTTATTTCTGGGTCTTGAAAAATTTTGCAGTAAGTTTAAATAATAAAATTGATCATGTGAAAAGGCAACATTAACTCCTGGTATAAACATAATAATTTTCTAATCGTGGGTACTATTAATGTAATACAATGAAAATATTAAAGTTCACAACATAGCAAAAATAGTGGTAAGTAAAATCCGTTACAAACCAACAAAGTGATCTTAGATTCCCAATGACTTACCACTAAAAAAGAAATAGAATGCCATCATCTTAGTGTGTGGTTTTTCAGTTCACTGTTATATTGATCGTGTTTTTTCCTTCCGGGATTTCTTTGGTTTATACTAGGGATTGTTATTGTGACCATTGACGTTAGTATTATTACTTTATTACACCCCACTTTTGATACATACAATTGCTGATGCTCATGTTTGAGATTTGGTTTTACAGAGTTCCAACACCAATCCCTCCACCCATGTCCATCTCCCAATACTTATATCCTCCGCCTTTGTTTCTCCCCAGTCCCTCCATGGTGGATTCTGTATATCCTTTCTCTTTTCTAGCTCCCCTCCTGCCTTCCTTTCCTACACATCGTGGAATGCTTAGTATATTCTAGGACATGATTGGTTCCACATAGTTTGATGGACCCATGGTGGCTGCAAAACCCACAATCCTCAGAGCCTCATGGTCCGCAGAGCTTAGGGAGATTGTGGAGCCAGGCTCTCCTGTGTTGCATCTGAGGCTCTTGTACGTTATGGCTGGTCACTCCCAGGGCAGTTCCCCAGTGAGCCAGAATTACGGGCTCTAGGACAAGATAGTGAGGGGAAGGGGGTGGCCCCTAGCTCCATTGATGAATGCCTGGTGACTTCCGCTTATGGGAGCTGCTACATGGGGCTCGAATTAGGGCTACACTGTTAATCTGGTCTTGAGTTTAATTTAACTTAATACCCTCACGATTACCATAGCTTGAAATAGAATCTCAAGTCAAAGAGTGAGATGCCTCCCATTTTTTTTTGTCTCAGGGTTGGTTGGCTTTTTGGGATCTTTGTGGCTTCAAACAAGTTTCAGTAATATTTGTTGGGATTTCCTTGAAGAATATAATTGGCACTTAGATAGGAATTGCATCAGGTTTTATGGTATTCTTTTGTGTCAGGATACAGTTGTTCCAAACACACTCTAGTTTCTAATTGCCCTCCTCCATGTCTCTCTCTGTCTTTTTAACATGTGAACTCTGCAGACTTCAGTACACAAATATGTAGCTCCTTTGTTAAATTTATCACCTGGTATTAAATTTTGATATGATTGTTGTAAAAATACACTTTTAAGTTAGTTGTAATTACTTGAACAATTGACCTATTATAATTATATTGTGCCTGTGTAATCTGGTAACTTTTGTTCACTCAGATTACACTGACTGAAGCTAATATAGAAACTCTTCTGATTAGTATCTGACATGGTATATTTTTCTCCCACTTATTTGCTTTCAATCTAAATGTGTTTTTGCAAATTAAAGGCTTTATTAATCGGAGCTTATCATGCTTTTGATCGACTCATCAATTTTAGTTGGTACATTTTGATAGTCAACAAAGTATTGTTGAAATTATTGGCCAAAATTATCATGTCTGCTGGATATATTTCTATATTCTCCCTTGTTGACTACATTTTTTATTTCTATCTTCCCACCCTCTTTTCTACCTTTCATATTTTAATAAACATTAAATGTGATTCCATTTTTATATTTTTAACATTTTCAGTGTATTTTAACTCTTAACACTCTGATAGTTGACTACAGTTTGCATTAGCCATTTATATTAATCCAGATCTGATTTTATGTTTACTTTTTTATTTCGCTGATAGTATAATCTATAGTAGTAAGTAGTCCACAAGTTATTTGGAGTATGCACTGTGTGTGCCTTGTATTAAGCTATTGTACTTTTGCACTAAATGAGAACTTCATATCTATTATATAGACATAACAATTCATACTCAAACTCTTGCTCCTATTATTTAAAAAATATCAAGATCAATTTAGAATTACAGATTTTTCTTTACTCCTGGCCCATGCATCTGATCAGCGACTGTGGGTGAACTCGAGCTCCAAGGCTTCAACTTGCAAGGCATTGCCCGCCTTGAACCATTAAAACTGTCAACACAGATCTTACAGATATTTCTGCTGGTGAGCCCTTTTCTCTAGGTTAGTTCTGGTGACTCCTCTGTTTTGCAACTCTCTCGTCTTGGACACCTCGCGGTTGTCCTGTAGCCTCATCTACTTTCTGTATTCAGAAGGAGTTGCTGGCTTTTTTAGTTGAGCCTTTCATTTTTGGCAAGCTGAAGTGACAACTTAAAACCCCAGTATGTGTAAAAGTGGAAAGCCCCTCAGTGTTTCTTTTTTGTTTATATTGGGTTGGGGGAGGCGGGAGAAGCCACATGCAGCAGTGCCTACTCTGGTTCTTTTGGGGTGGAGTGATCACTCCCAGTGGTACCCATGTGTGGTGTGGAAACCGAACCAGAGTTATTGCAGGCAAGGCAAGTGCAGTAACCTCTATACTGCCTCCAGCCCACCTCATCTTTTCATTAATGTGCATTGCTTTATTCTATTTAGACAGCATGAAAGACATTAGTCATTTCCTTCCACTGGCTCGGAATATCTTTTCTTATTACAGAAAATAACTTGGAAATTCCTTGAATAATAATAGAAATAAGAACCCTTGGAATGCCAACAGGATTCTGTATATATGTTGAGGGGAGGATATATATGTATAAAAAGTAAGGTTAATGTCTAGAGGAGCTTAATGTCTAGATGGAGGTTAATGTCCTTTGCACATTAACCTGATCCTGCAGCGACTGTCAGAGATTGCTGGAGGCTCATTGCTGGAAAACAATAAGCACATTTACTTGGGTCAATTGCATATATATCAAGGACTGACTCTGTACTCACTACTCAAGTACGACTAATACACCAATCTAATAACTCAATCATTGATTTAATATTATTTCTTCTGTCTTTCAAAAGAATCATTCATGCTAGAGATTGGTTCAAATTATTCATGTTCTGTTAAAATTTTATTTGCTATTTTCTAAAGGATGTATTATAAGTTAGAATTATCTTATAGGTTCTTTAAGCCAGAAGATTTATCTTTAAAGAATAGATATTAACCTTTTTGAAAGAAGCAATTGTAAAGTTAAATCAAAAAACTCACCTTAAGTTATTTCTCTGCAGCCAAATTGCTATAAGGCCTGGATTAAGTTAGTGAGTCACTGACATCTTAATTGATTTTGTGCATGAGGGGGTGCAGTAGATCAGAACAGAGCTCACAATAATCATCTGGTGATTTTTGCAATAGAGATTTTGCAATACGGAATACTTTCCAGAAATAAGAATACACAGATCGGGTTGAGTCTAGAGCATGAGTGGTTTGTACAACATCCTAGATAAATTTAATGTAACTTACTGAACATCAGAACGACTGGTAACTCTCGTGGTAGTATGTCCAATATTCCCAGATTACTATTTATTAGCCATTAGTTGCAAATCATCATATGAAGCGTTGCAGTAAAATGTTACAATGAACTCAGTGCTGTGTCTTTGACAGCTACCAAGTAGAGGGTATACAGCAAAAGTACATAATTAAAATATACCTGCAAAAATGTCACACTAAACTTAATATAATCGTTTGTGAAGAGCCTGATTTCAAAGGCTCTTTAAACCTTGCAGCTCCTAGATTCGCCTTGATAATTTCAGATTTTTGTTTTTCAGACTGTACAGATAGATGGTACATGTAGGAAACTGACTTGAAAATGTACTCAATGTTATAGCCTAGAGTAACCGAAGATAACATATTTAAAATGTTTAAGTTAAAAAATTTGTGTACCTTTGTTGGGCCATAATATGTCAAGCATATTGCTGATTTGATACTTGAAGTCATGTGAGTCAGCAGGCATTCTTACAGTGGCTCCACATTCTTTTTGCTGCTTTTTATCTTTTTGGCATTTGAGGCTTTTTATTCCCTCCAAACTCCCTTCCAAGTTTTATCTAAGCTTTTAACTTTGTTTTTTTTTCCTGCAGGAACCATTTTTTAAAAATGTTATTATATCACCATGAGATAGACAATTACAAAGCTGCTCATGATTGGGTTTCAGTCATACAGGGTTCCAGCACCCATCCCTCCCACCAGTGCATTTCCCATCACCAATGTCTCTAGTCACCCCACCACACACACACAGCTGCCGCCTCTATAACAACCTTTTCTTCCTTCCCTTTTCTCTTTCTCTCTTTTGTGCATTGTAGTTTGCAGTACATATATTGAGGGGCTATCACATATATCCCTTTACCTATTTTCTATACTCAGTTCTAGTCTAGCATTACCATACCAACTATTGTTAGCAAACTGGCCCCTTTTCTGTCTTCTGTCCTCCACACACTTGTGGTAGATTCCAACCATTGACAAGTCCTCCTGACCCCTGTTTTGCCTGACCTTGGCTCTTAGTCTCATAATATTTTTTTTATATCCCACAAATGAATGCAGTCATTCTATGCCTGTCCTTTCTCTTCTGACTTATTTCACCCAGCATGATACTCTCCATGTCCATCCATTTGTAGGCAAATTTCATGACTTCGTTTTTTCTGACAGTTGCATAGTATCCCATTGTGGAGATGTACCATAGTTTCTTTATCCAGCTGTCTGTTCTCAGGTACTCAGTTTGTTTCCAGATCTGGTTCATTGGTTGTGAACAGTGCTGCAATGACTACAGAAGTGCAGATGGTGTTTCTGCTGTGATTTTTGGCCCCCAGAGTATATTCCCAGGAGTGGCATTGCTGGCTCAAAAGGAGCTCAGTTTCTAGTTTTTGGAGGAGTGTCCATTGTGTGTTTCAGAAAGACTCGACCAGTTGGCATTCCCACCTTGCTGCTCAGTTTTATGTTCATAGTAAGCTAATGCTTTATGGTTAGATCCCTGAACAACATGACTCCTGAACAGGCAATTTTTTTAATTGCTTCTGAGAAGATAATTTTTAAAATACCACTTTTTCATCACTAACCAATTAGTTTGGTCTCATTTGAGAGATTGTATACATAATGAGGACCAGAAAAGCAACTTATGTTTTTTTGTTTTTTCTTTGTGCTAGAATTTAGGAATTTGTAGTGCATTTCACTGAGTACGATTTATCATCATCAAACAGCAGCATGACCCTAAACCAGTTACTTATTCTCTGGGGGCATAGTTTTGACATTTTAAAATTCATATTTAATAAAATAATACATGTAAACAGTTACACAGTGCTCATTACACAGTCACTTCAATTGATTCATCCATTCTTCATCCATCCGTCCATTTACCCAAATACTAATATAGTACAGATGTCTGACACTGGGAGGGTCGTGAAGGGGGAGAACTGGAGTCTAGCCGTAATGATCTAGGGAATGTTGTCATGGTCTGTCCTCAGCCTGGTGGTAATCTGCAGGCATCAAAATGTTGAAAACCACTGATGAGACATAATCAGAGCTCAGGGTAAACGTTATAGATGGTTTACATTCTGAAGTCTTTTTTATTAGATTATATGTAAATCATATTTCTTCAAATATATATGAAATTTAACCTGTGAATAAAAACCTAGAACAGTTATCGCAGCTGTTATAGTGACTTGCATTTGAATTTTAACCAATATCTTTTTGTACTAGTTAGATGCTTTGGCATATTTGGAATTTTTTCAAGGAATTATGCTTTCTAGACTTAATGTTTTATCTGATTTTTCAAGTGATTCACTTCACTCATTACTTTTGAAAGTCAAACTTTATTGTAGACTGTCTTGTTTTCCACATGCTTTATGTCCTGAGAATACAAATCATCTTCTGCTCTCTATCAGGCACTTTCTTTGAATAACTATTAGTCTAGTCTGTATTATTATTATAACAACAGTAATTTCTAATGCTATTGAAACAAATGTGCTATCTGAATTTTTATTCTTTCAAACAATAAGTTTCAAATTGAGCTGTAAAAAATTGTTGTCTGTTCAATCTTTGCATTGAAGGTATTCATCTTGGCAGCTTTTCTTTTCTTCTTTGTTGTCTTTTTATCCCCCTTGCTCTTTCCTTGAAAGTTCTCTAAAACTGTCTTCAAGTTAAAATGAGTATCAAATCAGAAATTGACCACTTAGTGTGCTTTTCTAAATGCAGGTGTAAGGCAGAGTTGTTGGTGAGTGCACGACATATGAAACAGTCCTGTTACTTTTAAGTCGTTGTAATATGTGATAACAGTGCTTTAGTAACTGAGATCAGCCTTCATTCTGAAAGGGACCATTCATCGTGAATTTAAAGCATTACTTCCCCAGAAAAAATATCTAATGATTAAACTTATAAAGCAAGGGGTCTGAGAGACAAATGTAGAATCTTACCATGCCATCTATGGTTTCGATCCAACAGAGAACTTTACATATTTTATTTGCCTTTCTTTCCCCCTTTGGAATAAAGCTCATGAACAATGAGAATCCTGTGTCTTATATCATGGGGTTTTATTTGCTCCATTGTCATTTATGAATACCCAAATGTTCCACTGGGAGAATTTTGTAAGCTAATTGGAACCAAAAGGCAATTATAAGCTCGAGAACTGTAATCATTGTGCCAAAAATATATATTTTTATCCACAATGAAAGTTAAATAACCTAGAAAATAGTTGTGATACTTCACACTTACAAATCATGCATCTACATGATCTTTATTCTAAGGAGTGAAAATGTTTTTACACATTTTGATTAATTCACAAAAATCTCCATAAAGAGGGTAAATGAGAACTGTGTTTTTAAAGGCGCACATTTATCATCCATCTACAGGCACTTACAAGTTTAAATTATACTCTCAAATATGTTAGACCCTCTTACCTTTGTCTAGGGTAGACATTTATAATTTGTGACATTAAAATATATGCCTATTTGTAAAGGCAGTCTGATTTTTTTTGGGGGAGCAGTTTTAAAAAAAAATTTTTTGCAAAGGAGTTTGCTTGTTATACCTTTTTCAACTCATTGCCTGACTATACCAAGTCAGAAGTCAGAAAATCTGCTGAACTAGTGTCAGGAGAGACACAGTTCCACTCACACTGAGACCATAGACAAGGAGTCCAGGGTGCGGTAAGGGGGCTGACTCTGGGCCGCGAGATGTGAAACTGCCCCTTCCCATGTTAGGCCCCAGGGGTCAGGTACTGTGGTCTTAGCAAGCCCCCTTGTTTTTTCAAGAGTTTTCCCAAATGACTTTAGTGTTCAAAAAAAAAAATCCAGTGGTTTTTATAACGTGTCTCTTACTATTATTTTTGTTTGTGTTTGTTTGCATGGGGGGCTTTCTAATGGTGCTCGCATCTAGAGGGCTATCCCCAACAGTGTTAGAAAGGTTGTGTGGGGGCTGGAGCAATAGCACAGGGGGTAGGGCATTTGCCTTGCCTGCGGCCAACCCCAGCATCCCATATGGTCCCCTGAGCACTGCCAGGAGTATTTCCTGAGTGCAGAGCCAGGAGGTAACCCCTGAGCATCGCCAGGTGTGATCCAAAAAACCAAAATAAAACAAAAAAAAGTTTCTAGAAAGGTTGTGTGGTGACTAATATCCCCTGGCCCCCTGCACTTGCCAACACGCTACTCCACCTTTCAGAGCTCTGTTCCCAGCCCACTGTTTTTTAATTAATTAATTTTTTTCTTTTTTTCTTTGGGTCACACCCGAGATCCCTGGCTCTTCACTCAGGAGTTACTTCTGGTAGTGCTCGGAGGGACCATATGGGATGCCAGGGATTGAACCCTGGTCAGCCGCAGGGCAAACGCCCTACCCACTGTGCTCCCGCTCTGGCCCCTCCCCAGCTCACATTATATTAATTCCATTCCTGGGAGAAAAATGGAGTGTTCAAATGGGGATCTGATTTATCGTCTTGTTTCAATAGGAGACATTTTTCTCAAATGTTCAGTTCACTGATAGATTTTTTTTTTTGCAGTGGAGTGATGTAGGGAAGCTACTTCTGACTGTGTTCAGGGATAGTTCCTGGAGGGCTTCAGGAGACCATACGAGGTGCTGGGGATTGAACCTGGGTCACCCACAGGCAAGGCAAGTGCCTTACCGTCTTAGACCCCTAGATTTAGTTGGAACTTTTCCTCCTCCTGTACCACCTACAGTCTCTGAATGAATTCCTTCTTTATCACGGCTCTACTCTGGGCTAACTTTCAATGAATTGAAAGGAGTTTCTATCATCATTCATCAATCTTTAGCCTCATATTATGCCCATCCTTTTCCCCTATTTTTAATGTTTTATTTATTTAGTTTTTATTATATCACCGTGAGATACACAATTACAAAGCTGTTTATGATTGGGATTCAGTCATGCAGTGTTCGGACCCATCCCTCCACCAGTGCACCCCTTCCCAACACCAGAGTTCCCCCGTTTCCCCCAGCTTCCCTCCCCCCCACTACCAGATGCCTTTATGGCAGGCACTCTCTCTCTCTCTATCTATCCCCCTCTCTTTCTCCCCCTTTTGTACATTGTGGCTTGCAATACATGCATTTACGGGTTAACATTTATATCCATTTACCTGCATTCTATACTCAGTTTTAGTCTGGTGTTACCATTTCTAACATTTATTGTCACACTGGCTCCTTCTCTGTCTTACCTGAGCTCTGTTTCCCACACACTTGTGGTAGATTACAACCATTGAAAAGTTCTCCTGGTCCCTGTATTTTACTGGTCTTGGATATTAGTATCATACTAATTTTTTAATGCTCGGGTTGAGAGCCTTCTACTGAGACTATACCACCTACACGGTAAAGCCCGGCAAGCTACCCGTGTTTTATTTACTTTTATGCCAAAGACTAGTAACTATTATGGACCTCAGTTCCATAACCTGAAGAATGGTTTCAGGCTCCTCCTGTCCCTGGAGCAAGTAGATGCCCTTGGGTTGCACTTGCTTGTGACTGGACTAATGGATATGTTACTAGTGCCCACTCGAGCAAATCGATGAACAATGGGAAGACAGTGATACAGTGATACTAATTTTTTATAGCCCACAAATGAATCCCTGCTTTTTAAAAAATCTCTATTGCTTAGAATAAAATAGGCTTTAATTTATAGGTATAAAATGAATACATTTAATGTTATTTGCCTGAGTTATGATTTTTATTTTAATTTTTTAAAAATTTTATTATACCACTGTGAGATATACAATTACAAAGCTGTTCATGATTGGGTCTCAGCCACACAGTGTTCTAGTACCCAGCCTTCTACCACCCTTCCAATATCCCCAAATTCCCTGTCCCTTCTCCCAATCTGCCTTTGTGGGAGGCATTTTCTTCTTGTTTTTCTTGTTGTTCTTCTTGTTCCTCTTCTTGTTCTTCTTCTTGTTCCTCTTCCTGTTCTTGTTCTTTTCTTCTTGTTCTTCTTGTTGTTCTTATTTTTCTTCTTGTTGTTCTTGTTGTTCTCCTCCTCCTCCTTGTCGTTTCTCCTCCTCCTCTCCCCCCACCTCTCCCTCCTCCTCCTTTTCCTCCTTCTTCCTCTCTCTCTCTCTCTCTCTCTCTCTCTCTCTCTCTCTCTTTCTCCCTTCTCTTACACATGTGGCTTGTAATACATAAATTTAGGGGTTATCATGTATGTCACTTTGCCTATGTTCAATGCTCAGTAATAGTCTTCTGTTACCATTTCCAACAATTATTAGCACACTGCTCAACCTCTGACCTCCACTCACTCATGTTAGATTCCAACCATTGACAAGTCCTCCTGGTCTGTGTATTGCCTGGCCTTGGATCTTGGTTTCATACTGTGTTTTATATCCTGGAAATGAATGCAGTAGTTCTATATCTGTCCTTTTCCTTCTGACTAATTTAACTCCAGCATGATACTCTCCAAGTTGGGCACACTGGGCCTTCTGGAGGGACCCAAGGTAGTGGAAGGGCCCTCAGCTCTAGCTCCAAAGAAGCATGGTGAGTTTAGGTGCTGGGACCCGCATACCTGGGCTTAAAACTGGCTTCTCTCATGGGTGGGACTCTGATGAGCAGTGGAGTCTGGACCTTGAAAATGGCTGCAGTTGTGTTGTATGAGTATTTTTTTCTGGTTTCTGAGGCTCTATCGGGGCAGCAGGTGAGAACTAGAACCTGCTCCTCATCCAGGACACCTCATGGTCAGTCTGGCACAGGGAGAGAAGTCAGCAGCTCTTCCACGTCTGCATCTCTGGATCATGGCAAACAGCCATGTTATGATTTTGAAAGCTCATCAGTAATTCAAAGTATACTTTATAATGTTACTTTAAATTTTTTTTGCCTTTTTGAGTCATATCCGGAAGTGCTGAGGGATTAGCTCTTGCTCTGTGCTCAGGAATTATTCCTGGCAGTGCTTTGAAGACCTTATGGGATGCCAAGGATGGAACCTAGGTTGGCCATATACAACACGAATGCTTTCCCTGCTGTACTGTTACTCCAGCCCTCAATGTTACTTTGAAAACCCATTAAAATATTCAGTCACCTTGTTTGTTTTTATGTGTATCTTCTCTGAATAGTTTTTCATTTATTTATTTGAGAGCATTTAGAAACACACCCATAATTGCTCCAGGCTTACTCCTGTTCTGTGCTTAAAGATAACTGCTGGCAATGCCTAAAGGACCAGATGTGATACTGGGATACAGGCTTGGCCACATGCAAGGCAAACACCATAACCCTTGTCCTTTCTCTCCACCCCTCTAGAATAGTCTTCAACCCTCTTGATCGTTCATTCTAAAATGCTACATCTATAAAATGGGAATTTACTGTTAATATAAGTAACTCATAAGTAAGAATTATAAGTAAACTTTAAAAAATGAAAAGTAAAAATAGCATATAATGATATTTTAATAATGGTTACATAATGGTCTTGAATTTAAAAATATGCTCTATTTTCCAGAGTAGTGAAAGAATTCTCATTTGGTTCTAAAAAATTTTTTGTGTAATCTCTGCTATATTTAATGTGAAAAGTCCCACATATTGATTAGAGAAGATAATTCTCTGAATTCCTGTATCCAGTACTTGAAATGTCTTTAATCATGATATTGAATTTATACTTTCTATTAGACATAAAAGCACAAATGAGAAGTTCTGAAGGGAATAGCTGGCAACAGTAAGGTAAAATCATGAGCTCTTTCATGTAGAATGGACTACATAAGCGAGGCCTAATATACTTCAAGGAAAATGAAGGGTCTGGTTAGGAATCAGAAAGAGACATTAAAAAAGAGGCATTTTTATAGAAGAAAAAATGACCTCGGATTATTTACTGACTGGTGACCCCAGATGTGGAAAATTCTGATCTTTTTGTAAAGCGCCTTAAGCAATCTGTCCTATAACATGGGACCTGATCCAGAAGCGAGGACTTGGGAGAGGAACAGCACAGTGCAGAGGGGAGGCCACATAATCTCCCCTAATTAAGTAGGTCTTTCCTTCAGACACTTCACCCTGCACTGGTAGTAGTGAAAGCATTTCAAAAGATTCTTTTCCTCTGTCCTTAATTAAGAGATTTCTCTAACTTCCAGACCACCAAAGAATATTAAGTACAATAGCACTTTTTAAAAGCTACAATTTTTCTCTCCTAGTCTAAAATTTAAGTGTCACTGCATCATAGTCAGAGGCAAAAAGAACTCCACAAACATTAAAACAGAAAATCTCCTTTGTCGTTCCCTGTTACTAAGTCTTGTGCCTGGGTTCATCATATACCAGAGAGTAAATAGCTCTGCAAAAATGATGCCTTTTCCCTAGTTCTGAATCCCACAATCCTGAGCATTTCTTTATGAAATCCTAACCATTTCCCCCTCTAAATTAAGGTAGTGATACCTTTTTTAAGGCACTCCAATGTGGGAGATCTTTTAAAGTGTTTTTTCATTCACGTTGTGTTTTGCTTATCCATTTGCCTATCTCTTCTGTAAAGCCTGGCCAGGTAGGCCAGAGAATTGCAAGTATAGATGTGCATATATAAAGCTTTGTAACATGGTAGTGATGTATTTGATATGAGTATATTTGGTCATCATAAGACCTTTGTTTTGGCAGATGTTTGTGTCAAGTTATTGAGTTAA
The DNA here is from genome assembly GCA_021461705.1 of Cryptotis parvus. NCBI lineage: Eukaryota > Metazoa > Chordata > Mammalia > Eulipotyphla > Soricidae > Cryptotis > Cryptotis parvus. The sequence goes on from JAJIBD010007965.1 coordinate 13,173, forward strand.
ATCAGTCCCTAATTACAGGAAGAGAGAAAAAAAAAGGCAGAGTGTGACTATGATAGAACAAGGAAGACCTGGGAGAGATGATTCTGGAAGATAACAGGCTTTAGCAAGGGCCTGCAAGAAACATTTCCCTGGGTGATTTCCAGCTGGCTTTGATTGAATAGATCATAAACTGAGTTAACAGGAATGTTTTCCAAGTATGCAGACAGTTTTATGGCAGTTGGCAAACCTACTGAAAAAGTAGGTGAGGTCCTAATCATCAACTCTCAAGATAGGCATTTTTGGTCGGAGGTTTTGACTCTGCTTTCCTGATGTTTGATTCAGGGTAGTGTGTAGATTAGAATGCATCTAGATGAGGTCATGGCCATCTAATAAGTTTAGACAGTGAAATATTTATTTGCCAATTGAGCACAGCAGTAGTAAAATTGCGAGTATTTCTTTTGTTTTATTTCCCTTTTTATGATATAAGCTATATTCTCCCTGATAACTGAAAGGTTGGTTGATTGAAGAATACCCCTTGGACCATCAGTCTACAGAGAATCTGATATAATGATTCTCTTAAGACCCAAATGGTTTCAGAATATGCATGTGTATATGCTGTTAAGACTTTCAGCCAAAAATTTATCAATTTATAGCATATATTGAGCATTAATTATTTATGGTAATCTGAATTCCTGGAGTGAATGAATGTAATTCATAACAATTCAATCCTGGTACCCTAGAAAATAAAGAACTTTTACACAGAGTTATAATCAAAATGGTTAAGAACCAGAAATGTCCTTTTTGTTTGTCAGCAAGTACAACCAGATTAAATTAACTGAATGTAATTTGCTTCATTAATGATTTATAGATCAAATCTTTCTTGGCCTCTAATAATAAAATAGGCAACTGTAGGAAGTTGGAATAAAATGTTCCTATCAGCAAGAGCTTTGAGTTAGCTGCTATTATTTTACAGATAAAACTATTCAAGCCAACCAAGTCTAAAAGACTCACTATCAGACGGTCAGGATGAAAACTCTAGGCTCCTGACTCTCTTTTCTTATTAAATTATTATCTCACAAGTTTTCTAAAATCCAAAATTCTGTGAAATTCATGAAAATAGAAAAGCTAATTAAAGATCTTCTGGATGAACTATCTAGTATCTGTGTTTATTCATTTTTAAACCCCCGAGTTTCTAGTATAGTTTTTATGCATGTTAAGAACTCAATAAGCTTTTCATTAAAGCATTAATTTTGTACTTAGTAGAAAATTAACTGTCTCTTAAAATGCCTATGACACATGATATGAATACACATGGTACTATTACTCAGAATATTTTCTTTGTGATTATCATTATCACCAAGTATAGGGAAAATTCACTAGTTGTTTATCAGAATTAGGAAAAGAAATTTCTATATTTTCCACCTTCATTAGAAATGGTTTATTTATGAAGTTTTCTGTCTCCCCAAATAGTGGTTTTTCCAGTATGTGGTAACCTTTTCTCCTTTCTAGAAAACACATTGAATAAACATGTAGAATTTAGCTTACATAGGTTGTTTTTGATTGATCATTTTATTTTTCTTTTCATCAAAGGCATTCTGTGTTTTAGTTCATTAAAAATAAAAAAAGGGTCCAAATGTAGGGTGTCTGTGTTGCATGAGGCTCCCGTCTGGGTTTGGTCCCTGTCACCACATAGGGTCCCCCCAGACCCACCTGAGTGCAGAGCCAGAATCAAGTTTGAGCACAAGTGTGCCTCCTCCCCCACATGCCCCAAAAAAGAAAGAAACCAAACCAAAACCAAAAAAAATCAACAGTGATTAGGCACTTGCTTGCACACTGCTGACCCAGATTCAATCCCTGACAACCCGTATTGTCCACTGAGCCCCACCAGAAGTGATCCCGGAGGTCATGCAGACCCAGACATCCATGATGACCACCAGGTATGGTCCCCTCTCATATAAATAAAATAATAACCAGTATAAGAGTATATTTAAGTAGTGTATCAAATAAATGATATTACAGTGACTTTGGAGAAAATGCCTTAAAACACTCATGACTAGAAAGTTCATTTCTTTGCTAGGAAAATCTCGGAGGCTCCCTGAATACATGTGTTGAATAGCAAGATGATAATCTGCAAGCTCTCATCCTGCTGTTATATTCCTCTCACATCTAATAAGTGCAGAAATACAGCTTATGGTTTTTAGTGGCTTTCTGCTTAGTGTACATTTCACAACTTTTAATTTTCTCAGCTTTTGACACTTCTGTCTGCCAAAATTTTAGAGATGTAGTAAATATAAACAAATTTTGTGAGCATTGAAAAATATCAACTAGAATTGATATTTTTATCATAGGGTTTGATGACTTGACATAGTTATTAACCCATAAAATCAATGCCAAATTTGATTTCAAAGGCCCTAAAACAGTATCCAAGGATTTTTTATAAAAGAATTATGCAGAACTCTGAGCCTACGAGAGCTACTTAAGTCAAGTTAAATATGCTATAAATAAAAACTTTATAGTCTTTGAGGGAATCTCAGTAGTATTTACTGTTTATATACTGAATGTTCTGATTCTTTTTTTACAAATGTTAAAAGCACATGTCCTTAAGATATTATTCTCTTGTGTATTCTGAGTATCTGAACATTTTAGAACTGACTGTAGAAACCATTCAGCATAACTGTATGAAATTATGCTTGGCAAATTTTCATGGTATTTGCTGGTGGAAAATATCTTTTACTCATTATATAAGAAGTAATTAATGATATAAAGAATGTGTGTGCATATGAGAAAACATTAGGATGCTTGAGGGAAAGAAAGAAACTATCTGGAATGTGGTAGTTCCTGTTCAGGTGGAAGTTATATAAGTCTGTTCATTGTGGCTTCACTAAATGTAAGTGGTATTACACCCAGCACCTGATATTTTGTTCCATTTTCATAGCACATAAATATGACAATTATAAGCTCAAAATTTTGAAGTAAAAAATCATCTGGGAATAAATGAAAAGCAATATAGTACTGAGTATAGAAAATAAATATTTTCAGTATTTAAAAAGTATTTTGGCCATTTTCATTCCTGACACCTAGGTTAGAGGCATACCTTGTTATCATCCTTAATTTACCACTGGAACTTGCCTCCATTCCTTGAGCAGAGCTAAGATAGAAGCAGCTCGTCTAATGTCACATCCCTGCTGCTTGATGCATCTTTACTGTATTTTCCAAGATCTAACACAGATACCTTTCTTAACTGGTGGTGTCCGTGGGTTCAGAATGGCTACAGCTAAGATCACAGCACACTTATTACCAAGGGCCAGTTTCAGACAGGGTCATTGTCGTCCCTCCTCTTTCCTTTCTCAGTCCTTTGTTCCCATTGCATGTCCTCACAAAGCCTCTGAGCATAATTTCAAAATAGTGCTTGTTATCAGTAATGTTTGTTCTTCATTTCTTCCCTTTTCTTGTTATCCCTTCATTCATCTGTCTCTTCATCCAGTCAGTAAACCAATTTGTAATTTGACTTATATATTTCCATAATTCATGACCACCCTCTCTGTCTCCTTCCTTCACTCAGCCTGCATATTTCTGACAGTGGGAGAGTGACTGGGCAGGAGTGACAGTTGCTCTGGCCATTACCTGGGTGTGATAAATTGCTTAGTAATCTCCACAGCACCTTCGTGCATATGTTGAAAGTGTTTAGGGCATTGTAACTTGGGAGAATTTCCAATTTTTCATAAATAACCATTAATCTGTCCTTTTTACATTCAGCTTTTCACATCTGTTTCAAATTGTTCGGTGCTATTCTAGGAGTGCATTAAAGCTCAAATCCAGGTGGTATTAAGGGATAAATGAGCCACAGGGGAAAAAGACACTATTTTTCTTAAAGCAATTCTCTTTCTTTTCTTCTTTTACAAAGTTAGGAACCTAGTAATTTATGATTGAGATTTTCAGAGGACATTCTCTGCCTTTTTAAGCCATCCTTGTCTATGTATTTAAAAAATTCAGGTTTAGCTCTGCCATCTAGCATGCATTAATATTTTTGTTTAATTAAAATTAATATTTTACTTAGGAAGGTTTTGAATATTGTTTCTTCCAAACAAATTTAAGGTCATTTTAACTGGTTATGATTCAGGTGTGCTCTTATTGAGTAAAATGATTAGAACCTAAGGTCAGTTAGAAATAAATATGTCTATGCATTTGTATTTGTGATAATCAGGAATTTCAGAGACAGTTGTATATTATTTTGGTTTGAGGAATAAATTTGTTTTCCAAGGAAAAGGAATGGCTTTGTTTATTTTAATTTAACATTAATTATATTTGTTTCAATTCCACTTTAAAATCTTAAAAAGGATATTGTATTTAATATGGTACACATTCTCTGTATTTGGGTCCTTTGCAGAGAAATGATTTTTTATAGTCATGACCTAACCTGTCTACAGCAGTCCTTTCACATAGTATAGAGAATGCCCTAAAGAAGAAATGCATGTGAAGATGTTGCCCTACTGTATATCAGTTGACACATGACCATGAAAGAGGAATGTTTTCAGGTTAACCTTGACGATGCTAAAGGACTTACAAGAACAAATATCAGATCAAAGGATAACTTAGGAAATATTCCATATCTCTGGCATTTGTAATAGGCAAGAAAGAAATGACAAAGTGATTGTTTGACCTAGAAGAAAATTCCCACACAGGAATGTAAAGAAAGAAATTCAGCTTTGTGTCTCTTTATCCAGGTTAGCAGAAATATCATAGCTAGGGCATCATATAAAGTGCACCAAATCATTCACTTTGAAAATGATTTATTTCACAGCTATAGTCTGCAGTTCCAGACAACTGCTCCACCCATTCATATTAATGAATTATCAGTGTACATCCCACACACATCCACCAGGGAACTAACAACACCCCTCCCACACATTTCTTTGGTTTTGAATCTTCCAAATGTTATAGAAAGACTATTCATTACGGAGAAACCTTTGAATACAGCACACATTATCCCCAGAGCTAAAACTGACATCTCGTAGGAAATAGTGAGGAAATGTTATTTTATTCATCTGTTAAAATGTTAGATTATCTCTCAATTCTCTGTCACCAAAGGGTGTGATTGACCATTTAAGAAACGTAACTTGTACTACTGAGAGATTTCATTACAGAAAACATTTAAGATGACCTTGGCATTTGCTGGGTAGAATTTTCTCTCTTAAGAGACTTCTGATTAGTGCTCTTGAAATGTGTAAAGGAAGAACAAAAGTACAATCCCAATTTTTATAGCATTGTTATTAAAATGACTGACACATTGTTCCTTAGCTCAAAGGACTGATGGTCCAATAAGAAGACTGTAAAGTAATAATTGCCTGTGGCATATTTACTACTATAAGTATGTGAAGGTGCAGTTGGGAGAAGAGGCTAAGATTAAATCAGTAGCTGCAGATTGAAGGAGGTTATATAGAAGAGATGACAGGAGAGGTGATAAGTGAGTTGATTTCAGAGGAGTATTAGTCCACATAAGAGAACCCACATCAGTTTTGTACTTAGGAAATAGGTACAATTACACTGGCCAGTGAGCACTTTCACAAAACTATCACGATTTCCAAAAATTCTGCATCCCATATATTAAGACCATTTGTTGTTCTTTCGATGAAGAATGGAAATTGGCAGTTCCCATTCTTATAATAGCTATAATTGATACATCTTGAAATAGAGTTTTGAGAAACCATTATGAAGTACTCCTGCAAAATAGACTTATTTCCTTTAATGCACGTCCGAGGTCTTAGTTTCCTCTAATGAAAAAGAAATTCCTATCCTTTTCCCTTCTGAGCCTCCATCAGTAGATGTTTCCCACCCACGCTACCTTATATTTTGTAAGGAGGTAGTGCTGCAGCCAATTCCATAGGTCCTTCTAGCAGTGTATTTTCCAAATATCTGATTTACTTGTATCTCAGTGCCATACTGAAAATAAAACTCCATAAAGCACTCATCACAGTTGAATGAAAATCCTTATAGTTTCTGTGCTATTATTACTTTCTAATCTTCTGATTTATCTCACACTGTGCAGTTCCTTACTGCTGTCTGACTGCAGTAATTACCATAATATCTATTTTCTGTCTTCATCCTTTTTACCTTTTCTTCTTTAACAGTTTTGTTCTAGTAATGAAGTTTTCTCTCTAAATGATGTCATATGTGTCCCCTTACTTTAATATTACTACTATTGCATCCTAAAGTGAATGATAAATTCCTAAGCCATGCCATTTTGTATCCTGTATTCTGAGTATGCGCATAAAAGTCAAGTATTTTACATATTGACCTGTAATGAGCACTTTTGTACTCACCTAATAACCCATGATAAGTATAAACATAATTATATGTCCAGATTGATATACAGTTGTACATTGTCTCATTTATCTGTATATTTTCCTTTCAAAATATATAATAATGAATTTTATGCTTTTAAAAATATACAAGTAAAAGATTGTCACCCTAAAGTTGCATCGTCTCTTTGAATGGATTATACAATTATTTTTTTTATTTACACAACTTTTACTCTAATCTTTAAAGTTCCATAGCCTCTTCTTTAATAGGTAAACCCATCAGAATCTAGTTAGCTCAGTGTCCACCCAACGTTCCCATCACCCCAGTCCTTTTCTTCTTTTTATGGTATAGTTGTCTAAAACTCTCATCTGCTAAGTCATGCTCACCGTAAAGGCAGCTTCCATGCTGTCAGCTTAACTCTGAAATAAGTAGCACCTTGACTTAAACCCTATCACCAAAGATAAATTTAGGTGTCAAACTTGTTCTTTCCTGTCATTTCACTTTTACTCTGTGTCCCTTATGAATCACGTATGTATATAGAGAAGCACAATGTAGACCTGTGGAGTTAGATCATCTAAATTTGAATTCTGGTTCTGTCATATTTTGAGCTCTGTGATCATGGATAAATCATTTAGCTCGTCTGTGCTTCATTTTCTTTTCCTATAAATCAGATAGTGACTAACTGTACTGCAAAAGATCATTGTAAGAATTAAATGAAAAAGCAGAGCAGTGTCAGGCACACAGTGAGCATTCAATATAAGTTAGCCATTCTGTAATTGGAAGTTAGCTTCCAACCGGAAAATGAACTATTTTGCATTTCCATTGCACATTCTGTAGTTTTCTATCCCCTGTGCCTTTTTGTTTCTGTAATTTCTTATAAGACTTTTTAGATTCCATCTTCATTTTGTTTAGAATCTGTAATTTTTTTCATCTGCCTCCTTTTCCACAAAGCTTCCAGGAAGACTTCCAATATTCAGTCCTTTTTTCATATCAATTTATTTTCTCTAACCCTTTCTGTCTTGTATTATAATTAACTATAAATATGTTTTCACTTTGTATAGGAGGAACATAATTTTTTTATATTTTCCTCAGTATCTATCCAAATTTTTATTTGCTGAATAAATTAATATTTCACTGGTTTACTAGCCTTTCACTTGATATACAAGTGTAGTACAATTTTAAGAACTTTTCAAATAATAATCACGGGTGTCTGGATTATCCCTACTCTTCTTTCCCCTTTTCTCTACCTTATATCTGATGCTTGTCCCTTTCTGGTTCACTTGCCTTTTAGTATTCCTTCTAGGTCTCTCCAGGTCTTCCCTTTTCCTTCTGTTCTATTTCTCAACTTGAAAAAAAAAATCTGATTCCTACTGTTTGTTTCCTATAAATTGATAGCAAATTCTATACACAAAGAGATATTGCTTCAAGAGGGAGACGTTTACTGCTCATTTTTGGGGGTTACCTTTCCTCATCAGTGATAGAATATGTGACAGTCATATTGGAGTGTATTCTGTTTACTCATCAGAACTTCTGAGAAACATAAAATGGTTAAATGATAAATTTAAAAGCCCAATTTCTGAACAAATATTATTGTTATATCACTTGCATGTTCTACACCTCTTACATGTTCTGTCAACTATGCTTTGGATATATGTTTTAGTATAGTTTGTCTGTTGAAAAATAGAGGAAATGTTGTAGGACTTATTAGTGATAATGTTTTTACTTTGGGGCCACACCTGGAAATACTACTAAGGGGTCCTGTCTACTAGTGCTCAGGTGATCCTGTTGTGCCAGGGATTGAACCTGGGTCTCCTGCTGCAAAGCCTACATTCTAGCCCTTTGGCACATCCCTCTACCTGTGGGAGTTGCTTAAAACAGGTTTTTGCCAAGAGTTTCCAAGATTAATAACCTTTGTCATCTTTTTTCGCCATTTTTCCATAGTTCAATTTTTTCTCTTTCTCTCAGTTAGTGTGGTTTTGTTATATAATCTTTCAGCCTGAATATTTTTTACTGTCTTCTTTTTCCTAAATCTAAAACTCATCTAACATGTTGCTTCAGGCTTTGTTTTCCATTTCCACATGCCCTGAAATAATTCATTATTTTAGTGTAGGGTTCTCATGTGTTCTATTCAAGACATCAATAGTAACCATTCAATAGAATTCCTGATTAGTTAGCAGCCTTGACAAAACCAATATTCTCTGCTTGTGTTAATATCAGATTGAAAAATAGCATGTACAAATTACCTCTGTAATGGATTGAAGGGTTTTAAAGTCTGCAAAAATTGAATGGTGGACTGGACGGTAAAATTCTTACTGTGTGACCATGATCTGGAACCTCCACTAAAGTAAAAATGTTTTTAAACCTCTTTGCTTATTTTTGTGATTAGAACTATCTGCAGTATGTTAGTAATTCCAAAGCTCCCAAGTAACAACGCTATGCACACAATATTATGAAATTGTGTAAATTTATTTTCAACACTGGCATTTTTTTTCTAATTTAGGGTAGAAATTTAGCATCTGGAGAAGTTGGACTTTTTCCAAGTGATGCTGTTAAGCCTTGCCCATGTGTAAGTATGAGTATTTTATTTATTATTGTTTTTCTTTAAACACTGCAATTAATTTTGCAAGAATGTACAAGTGATAGTGGTCAAGAAGCTCATTAATTTTACTAATACTTTCTTGAGCGGTCATTATTGTTGTTTCATGTTTGAATGATAACCATTATTAAAATTCCAAAAGCAATTCAATTCTCATTGTCAAAATGTTTTTGAAATGTTAGGAGGTAAATTTAGTTGAGTAAAATTTACAAAATTAAGTTTTCCATAAGATTTAGATGAAATGAAGTAAATCTACAGTATAGACATGCAGTTTAAACGTCCTTTTGCCCATACAGGTGGGAATTGTTGACTCTAATCTAGCCTCAGTCACTTTGCATTACAGAGAGGTATTACACTTCACCTAGAGTGTTCAGAAGCATGCCAGAAAGTAGGCATGTCCACAGACTCGCTCAGTCAAATCTCTAAATATATTTTTTCGATGCTTTAGGTTGTCATTCTTGTTTAATATCATAATGAAAATTTCTGAAAACAAAAAAAAATATTAGGTACCTACAAGGAAAATGAGTATTTACTCATATAATATTAGATGTGTACTATGGTGTTTTATAAGATTTATAAATTTGATTAGTGTCGGGGCGCGCCGGGGTCCCCAACAGTGCCGGGAAGCGAGTTCCCTTCTACCTCCGAGGCCGGTGGGGAATGGATGAAAACTCAGGAATTCGATGCAGTTTTAAAAGGGCTTTTTACTATCACAGGTTCCAGAATACAATCCAAGAGCAGGGAAAACCTCCAGACTCTGGGTTCCCAGCTAGGCCCCAGCCACGTGTAGACCAAGATGGCTGCCACCACTTGTTGAGGCCCAACAGAGAATGGAGAGGACGGAGAAGCAAAACGCCAAGGGGAAGCCAAAATGGCAAAAGGGGAAAAGAGCAAAAAAAAAAGAGCTCCTTTCTTCTTGCAGCTTATTATATAGCTAGAAATCCACCCAAACTTCCCAGCCTGGCCCATTTGGGCCGGGCTATCTAAAGATGAAAACAGGAAAATGGCTCAATAGAAATGTAGCAACTTCAGAAGACATCTGGCTATTTACAAGGACCCAGAGCTAATTCCAAAGCCTCCTCACAGAGCTGCGAGGAGCTATAAGCTAAATGTAACTTCCCCTGGCAGAGGGTCAAATGCCCTCAGGTAATTTCTCCCAGCACCTCACCTAATGTCTTGAGCCAAGATCTGCCTGGAAATGCCTTTCTAGGATAGAGAAGGGGTTTCTGATATGGTATGCCTTTATACCAACGGCTATGCTAATGCCAGTTAAATATTTCTCCAAGCCTTCACAAGAGTCTCGTCTACATCATGGTAGTTTTGTATTTTAGTTGCCTTTGAGTTATCAGGAGCCATGCTTGCTTGCTTGGAGGCAAACAGCATTTCTCTCTGGTCTGATTACTTAGAGATCCAACGTGGCCAGGCAAATATGCTGGTAAGATCTAGCTAGTCCCACGATGATTGTGGTAGCATGAGAGAATATTTATACCAGCCAGTATAGAATACATGGTCAGATAAACTGCCACATTTAGACTACCCCCTATCTACGAAGTGACCTGCTTTTTAATACTTTAGCCAGTATAGAATACATGGTCAGATAAACTGCCACATTTAGACTACCCCTATCTACGAAGTGACCTTATTTATAAAATAAGTCGTCTTTTTTATAACAGTGAATTTCTTCCACCCTTGATTTCAGAATATAGCCTATAGTACAATTTACTCCATTTGCTCAAACTTAATTAATTTTAAAGACAAAGGAAATCAAAAAATACCAGCTGTTCTGTTAGTTTTGTGATATGTCACATATTTTTATCTTATGGTAAGGATCCTAAGAAATTATTGGTTTTATACCACTTGAATTATATATTCAACAATGATTGCTTATCTAATTTTCTGTTATCCATATAAATGAATGCCTTGAGTATTGTCATTTATATATAGGCAGGTAGCGGGAACTATGTTCTAAAGTGTTCAAAACCTAAAGATACCAAACCAATATTAAACATTTATATAGAAAGCACTATTTTCCTTTTACAGCCTCTAGAATATGGCATAAAATGAGCATTGAAGTTTTGTTTTAGTATGTAATATAATAGTATTTATAGATTTTAATGATAAAATGAACAGTTAGGATGAAGAAGCCAATATGAATGTATATCTGAATTTAGGCAATCAACAATGGTAATTATTAATAAAATCAAATTATAAGAATATTGATGATATTTGATGACCTAATTTATTACTAAAAAAGATATTCCGAATTTTAGCCAATGAAGAGGTTGTATCTGTAAATCTAAGTAATGGATATAATATAGTTATGGCTAATGAAATTATGGATTGATTTGGTATAGAATAGTGATGTACAGAGCAGTGAACCATATACAGATTTGGAAGACAAGATTGGTTAAGGCGGCTCAAAAGATGATTATCTCTTTTCACTGTGGGGCATGTTATTTTGTCAGGAATCCGAAATAATGATAGATATCTCATTCTGAGCTTAACAAAATATTATCCATTTTCTTGGAGCCAGAGAGATAGTACAGACGTTAAGGCTCTTTGCCTTGCCTGCAGCTGGCACTGTTTTGATCCCCAGCACAGCATAGAACCCTGAACACTACCAAGAGTGACCCCAAGCACCATTGGGTGTGTCCCTACCATAAAAGCGTATTTTCCTACTATGATTATCAATCTCATTAGAAGTTAGAAAATATGCATATAGTAACCTAGAATGAAGACAACACAAAAGGTCCAATGTGAAGTGATTTCATTTGTGCCACTGTCATGGCTGGACAGGATGTTGAACTATAGCACAGTATTTGCTTCTCTGCATCTGGAAATCTCAGTGGGTCAGTCAGGAGGATAAGCATTATCTTCCCACAGATTTTCTTTACTGATCTAGTTTCTGGATGGGGAAAAATAAGGCATCCTTTCCTAAGAATTTCTAAACTGAGATTGATTCTGAAGCACCCAGTAACAGGACTGAGATCCATACCTGCTCTGATCTGAAATAACTCCTGAACCAAAAATGTTGTTCAAAAAATGTTGTCCATATTTATTATTCCCTGACTGAAAATACACATTCTCTCTACGTTGGAAATAAGAACTGTCAGAAGCAAAATATTTACAGAGGGGGAATTTCAAATATTGTGTACAAGGTCTCTTCATGTCCAGTTTTCATACATAACTCAGGTTCAGCTATAGGAACCAATCTGAGAATTCAGCTATTTCTCTTCAGGAAAACAGCTGCTGTGTGAATTTTTTCCAAGTTAAATGCCTGCTTTTGAAGAAAGCCAACACTCATTAGAGTCATATAACCAAATCTAGAAGGTGTGGTTACAGATACATGTTCTGTCCGCCTTTATTATGTGACTTCCTGGCTATTTACTGGCGAGAGAATCCACAGTGAGAATTATAGTTAAGTTCTGTATTCTCTGTTTTTCTCCTACTCTCTCTGTGTCTCTTCACCCTTACTCCTTTCTTCTTTTCTTCCTCTCTTCCTCTTCCTTTCTTCCCTCTCTTCTTACCCTCGGTCCCTCTGCCTGCCTCACCCCCTCTTTGCTTTGCTTCTCCCTCTCTCTGTTTTACAAAGGAGATGGACGGGAGAAAAAAAGAGTATATGAAAAAACACAGAAGAAAAAAGAATGTGAAATATTTTTTTCAGACTTCTGAGACTGTGTATATCATCTCAAGGGAAACTGTTAAAGACAGATTTCTATTTGTGAAACAAAATTCTCTAGAGTATATTTGCAGGGATTGAATATGTGATTTATTTTTCATCATACTTTTGTATGCGTATAAGGATTTTCATGGTGGTGAAATCTAACATATAAATCTGAAGATGACTCAGTGACTGAAAAAGCATGTGCTTTGCAAGCCTGAAATCCCAAGTTCAGTCACCAGTGCCACTGTCCTGTTTCAGCGCATTCCACAGAGACTTGGGACCCTTGACACCACAGCTACCGCCTGCGACCCCCACTTTTGAACCTTTGAGAGCACTATGGCAACCACTGGCAGGCAGCACAAGCAGAATGTCTGTGAGCACTCAGACCAGTGAGCACGACTCGCAGGGAGCAGGGCAGCCCGCCACGTCTGTGCTGGGACCAAGCGTTTACAACCTCCAGGCGTCAGAGCAAGGATAGGAAGGGAAAAGGCAGAAATGAACAAAAAAAGTAAAAGACTTCCAAACAGAAAATCAAATATGGTTCATAGGAAAAAAAAGTAAGTTCAATATGAAAAACGTTAGGATTCCAGTGAACAAAAAGGTACATAACTTCATAAAATCATTACTTCTATGAAATAATTATTAATTACTCACATAATTATTTTCTATCATAGAAAATTTAAATGAAAATGTTAGATAAACCAAATAGCACTCTGCTTTCCCAAGACATTGGTAGAAAAGGAAAAATAAACAATATATCCTGTGACAGTATACTCTTTGTAAAATAAATTTTAATCTGATTTTAAGTATATCTGCATGAAAGCAGCTCTTTCATGAAAAAGTATAGAAAATGCTAATCTTTCTTGTTTTCTATAGAGCTCTTGCAGAAGATCAAAAACTGAAAATCTATGAAGATTAATGGAAAGAGAAAAGAAAACTTCTAGTTGCTGATGACCATTATAAAATGAATAAAGTCAAAGAAGTATAAGAACATTCATTAAAATACATATAAGTAATATACTACATAGTGAGAGGAAGTTATAAATTCCTATATGGTAGGAAAGTTTTTATAAAACACTAGATCCTTAATATCTACATTAAGTGGTATCCCTGGGCTTTTACCAATAGGTGATTTTATAGGTGATTTATATATATAAAATCACCTATTATATATAGTATGTATATATATGTATATATACATACACACACATATATATATACATATATATAAGCTTTATATAGGGTCAAAATTGTAGCATTTCATCCTGAAAACTCACATAACTAGGGACATATTTATATTGACTAGATCTCTGAAATATGATTGTTACTGCTTCAAATGTGGCAACATTTTGTTGCATTAACTTTTAGTTTTACTTTTGTGTTTGCTCTTATTTTGGCCTATACTGTGGTACTCAGGAGCTGGCTATGAAGACTGGCAATGCCTCAGCCCAGGACTGTTGATTGATGGTTCATTTCTGGGATCGGGTACACAATGGTGCTCAGATCCAGTAGGCTTGAGGCCATCACGATTACACCAATGTGCTCAGATGTCATGTGATGGTACAAATTGAACTTGAAGCCCCATGCATGCATACAAGGCATGCTCTTCACCTGTTTGGCCTATCTCTTCATCCTGGTTAAGTATTTTTTAATCACTCATTGTTAAAAGCCCAAGGATAGATACCACTTAATGTAGACATTACAGATCAAGTGCTTTATGAAAACTTTCCTAACATACAGGAATTTATAATTTCCTCTCACACTGTAGTATGTTATTTATTTGTATTTTAATGAGTGTTCATTTACTTTTCGACTTTGTTCATTTTATAATGGTCATCAGCAACTACAAGTTTTCTTTTCCGTTAATTTCCATAGAACATGCAGTTTTTCCTCTTCTGCAAGAGTTCTATAGAGAAACAAGAAAGATAAGCATTTTCCATACTTTTTATGAAAGACTGCTTTCACGTAGGTATACTTTAAAATCAGGTTAAAATTTATTTTACAAAGTAAGAGCGTATGGCCAGTATATGTTGTTGATTTTGCCTGTTTTCCCAATGTCTTGGGAAAGCAGAGTGCTATTTGGGTCTCCTAACATTTTCATTTTAATTTTCTATGATAGGATTAAACTGCCTTGATAATAAATGCCAAGAGTTTTCAATTCATATTTTTCCTGTTATCTCTCCCTCGGAGGTATAGTAGCTGTAAAATGAATGAAAGAGTGAATTAAAGTGAAATGAATTATTTTCTACTGATCTGACATATTCTATGATTCACTCTGTATAAAATTACTGATGGATACTTCCAGGACTTTGCTACTTAGGGTTTTATAGCGCTGAATCAGCTGAACTGAATTAATGATTGATTTCTAAAAAGCTTCCCTTAAGTAAACTTAATCTATTTTTGCCTTTTTATATCTTAGGTGCCCAAACCAGTTGATTATTCTTGCCAACCCTGGTAAGTATTAAAAATGTTTATGTAGCTAAGTTGAAATACATACCCTTAGCTCCAGGATGCCTTAAATGTGAGGAAGTAAACCACATTCCATTTTCATTTGTCATGGCTAGAGGTGTGTCTTCAGATGCAACACAACAGCACAATGAATTTACATATTGCTGGTGTTTCCACAGCTTTGTCAGAAACTTGTATGTTTGTATGAGCACTGTTGAATTTGTAAATTGTTCTTCAGAAAATATCTATCTTAGAGAAAAGTAGACTTGGCCCAAAAAAAGAGCGGAAAAAATTAGTAATATTTAGTTTATACAACAACAAAAAATAGAGATGATAGTAAATACTAAACATTCAATTTATAAAATATTAATAGGAGGGAATAACATCTAAACATCTCTCCGGAGCTAATTTGGGGTCTGTTTGAAGCTACTTACCTTTTAGAAACAGTGTTACAATTCACAGGAGCAAAGAAGTGACTAGTGATAAATGGTTTTTCAGACATTGTTTTTTGTTTTGTGTAACACATTTAGTAAGACCTGAACATAAGTTCATGAGTTCAGGTCTTACTCCCTGGTTGTGTTTATTATCATTCCTTGAGGGCTCAGTGGATCTTTTGGGGTGGAGCAAGCACCTTCCCTGCTGTTCTGTCTCTCTGGTCTCATCAGACATGAGCTTAAGGAGACACTGATGTCTAACTAGAAGGGAAAAAAATAGAGGATGCAGAATAGTTATGACTATCATAGTATGGCTAACATTCACTGAATATGAAAAGTTCAGTATTTTACATATTTTACTTCATTTTGTTTTTCCAACAACTCTCTAAATGTGATTATTATTTTTATAGTTGAGGAACAAATATTAAAAACTCTTCTATACATGTTCATCTTATTATCGAAGTATATGCATCCAAACCAGGTATCTGGATAGAAATACAAGTGAGATATTTGGATATCCTTTGATACAGTTTTCAAGTATATTCCCACCTGAACTGTCTGTTATCTTGAAAATATTCACACTATTTTTATTCTGTAATCAAATATGGAAAGGATCAGGTTCCTATGGAAATGTGTCATCTCAAGTAAGGGATTGTTCTCATCAACCGCGGTGGCAATGACTAGAGTTTGGTTTCTTAAATACTCACTACTGTCTCTCACAATATTCCCTAAGCTTTGTGCATCTTGCTGAGGAATTTATCCTGTTTATGTTATCAATGAGAACATTTCCCTTATTTTTAATAGTTTGAAAGAAGTGTACTTTCAGTTTTCATGTATTTAAAAAAACAACTATAATCCTAAAAGGAATTAAGAAGTCTGAAGACTAGAGGTGATAGCAGAATCACACTGAAAAACAATAGGAACTGTCAAACAGAAAGAGCAGTCTCTAGTTTCATTTTTTTGCCCATTTTTCATATAACTAAGCATAATTGTTACTAATTTTGTTTTATTTTTTTCACTTGATCACTTGGCATCCCATTGTTCATCGATTTGCTTGAGCAGGTGCCAGAAACGTTTCCATTTGATCCTATCACGTGCCAGTGTAGCCCAATGGCATCTGGTTGCTTCAGGAATACAAAGAGCCTCAAACTGTTTGTTCAGGGTCTTGACGAAGAAATCTGACCATCTTGTAGGTGGGCGGCCATGTGATATTTTGACATTCTTAGGGGTCGAGTCAGTAACGGCTCTAGTTCAGCAGTCTCCAAATCTCATTCCATGTCCAGCCCATCTGATTTTTGATGCCTTGGCAAACGAGACAGCATCCCTGACTCTGGATCATCGACAGATGTCGGAGCTCTGGATTCCTTCTCTCACTTGAGTGAGGCGTGATATTCCAAGCATAGCTCTTTCGATTCCTTGCCCACCGCACCTAGCTCTCGGTGGCACTCCACATTGTTCTTGGAACTGTGTTTGAGCCTCTGCCACTGTTCAGCAGGACAGGCTCCCTGGCCTCTCTCCTGTGGCCCTGGCCTTTTGTACAAGTTTTTCAAAGCTTGTAGACTTTTTTTGAAATCATCTTGAGATAGACCCTTCCAGATCCAGCTTCCCCTGCTGAAGGCACAGTTTCCTCTGGGCCCTAGTGGTGACAGCAGGGACCGGACCAGACCAGTGTGGCTACCACATGGCTTGGGTGGTCTGGGCAGGATCTTACAGGGACATATTCCCGTTTCTCTAGCCAGTTGGCGCTCAGGGAGATTTTCCTCGATAATATGTGGTTCATCAATAAATACGAGATTAGAGGCTACAAAACATCCCACCCAGACAGCAGAGCCTGGCAAGCTACCCGTGTCATATTTGATATGCCAAATACCAGTAACAATTATAGACCTCAGTCCCATGATCTGATAGAATGGTTTGAGGCTCTTTATGTTTCTGGAGTGAGCAGATTCCCTTGGGCTACACTAGCATGTGATAGGACGTATGGAGATGTTACTGGTGCCTGCTCGAGCAAATCGATGAACAACAGGAAGACAAGTGACAAGTGATACAAGCTCTTTTGTTTCCTCTTTGGGGAGACCTGAATAGCCTTCTCATCCTGCTTTCATAGGTCACAGGTCTCTGAGGCATATGTTAATGCAGGGAGAACCCTGGATTCTAAAGGATGTCCCCAGAGCTCTTCGATGCTTTTGAAGGCATTCCATGCTGCCTCTCTTCCTCCTTCGCAGCTCATGTTTTAGGCCATTCATCATGCTGAGTTCTCGACCTAGGTACACATAACTGCTGCATTCAGAGATGTTTGTTCCATTGAGAGTGAATGGGACCTCTGGAACTAGTTCATTTTTAATGAACATTTTTTTGTTGAGATTCAGCTGTAGACCTATCTTTCCACATTCTCAGTTAAAGTGAGCCAGCATTTGTGCCACTTGGCTAATGTCTGGTGTTATTAGAACGATGTCATCAGCAAAGTGGAGGTGGTGTAGTTGCTGACAGTCTATCTTCACTCCCTTTCCTTCCCATTCCAATTGTTGCCTGATGTTCTCGAGGGTAGTACTGAAGAGTTTCGGTAAAATCGTATCACCATGCCAAGCCCTTCTTTTTAATATTTTATTATACCACTGTGAGATCAAGTTTGGGTTTACAGTGTTCCAGCACCCATCTCTTCACCAGTGCCCATTTCCCACCACCAATGTCCCCAAATCCCCCCCTCCCCTAGCCTGCCTCTATGGCAGGTTCCTTATCTCTTTTCTCTCTTTGTCTCTCTTCTTTCTCCCCACTCTCCCTCTCTTACACATTGTGGATTGCAATACATAGACTTAGGGGTTATAATGTGTATCTTTTTGCCTGTATTTAATGCTGAGTTCTAGGTCCAAATCCCTCTTTTGACATCAATGATCACTTCCTTATAGAATGGTGAGATGAGATCCTGGTGGTGAATCTGTAATACAGCTCACAAAGGATCTTGATGTTGATGTTTGGGTTTGAATGCCCTTTTTGGCTAGGGCTTCCAGTAATATCAATGTTTATTTCCAGTAATTTTATTTTTTCTCTTTTTTAATAATCTTAATTTTTTAGTTATAGATGTATTTTCTTCATTTTTTAATTAATTTTATTGAATCACCGTGCAATACAGTTAGAAGGCTGTTAATGACCAGGTTTCAGTCACACAGTGTTACAACATCCATCCCTCTACCGGTGAACATTTCCCACCACCAATGTGCCCCTTAACCCTCCTGCTACATCCCAATACCTCCCAACCCTCAGGCTGTGTCTATGGCAGGCAATTTCCTTCTTTCTCCCTCTTCTACTCATTTTAGAGAACAAAAAACAATAGTCTACAATTATATAAACTTTCTGCAATAAATCAGTGAGGTTCCTGTGAACCACTCAGAGCACTAAAGAAAAGCTTTTGAAATGCTTCACGGTATATCCTTGTCAACATGTAAAATTCTATTGAAAGTTATGGCCAGTTAGAGTAATATCATTCATAAGGTCCAACTTGAACAACCAAACTTTAAAATGTACCTGTTAAGGTGGCAGGATGAGAATGGAGGTGAGAGGGAACCTTGGGGAAACTGGTGGAAGGAAGTTGACGCTGGTGGAATTCGTGCTGGGCCATTGTGTGCCTGAAATGCAATGATGAATAACTTTGTAAATCACAGGGGGATTTAATCATTTTTTTAAAGTTTTTAAAATGATGTTGCTCCGAGTGATGAAACCTCGAGATGTTCAGATGAGGGGAGAAAATTGAAAAATAGGAAGAAACAAAGATAATTCTTAGTATAATTTTAAATGTACTTTTATCCCCCTTGAGCAGCTTGGACGTTAAGCACATTACGCAGGCGGTTTCTTGTGAAATGCCTTCTGCTCAGGAACAAAATGATCAACAGTAACATAAAATGGTCCCTTCAGTTTTAGGAATACTATGCCATTCAAAAAATATTCATGATGCGTGGTTCTCAAGGGAATTTAGAAATTGAGTATTACCAACAGTATTTCTTAGTTTCACATTTTAAAAGAAAGGATTTTCCTACCAAAGATAAACTTTGTGTACTATATAGACTTTCAAATAAAACATAAAACCAAGCTGAATATCTTCAGTAATCATCCACATTTGTGGATATTGTAATAACAAGAATGAGACCTGAGGCTTAAAACAAAGGAATTATTTGATGCTATGCATGAACAATGGCAGCCAGGTAATATGGTTTCTACTGCCCCATCCTGCAAGTAATCAGGCAATATTTTTTCCACTGTCCTAGCTGGAAATACTGGAATCAGGTGTATCATACAGTCTTGGTCACGTAAGGAAGGAGCAGTGTAGTCTAGCAGAAATGAGGGTTATAACCACACTGAAAACAGAAGGTTCACACAAAAAGGGAAGTCTGTATGCTGAATGGTGATAACCCCCAGTTTCTTTAAGTAATTCAGTTCCAGTACTGTGTCTGGTAGATCTCAGATACATATAGACTGCCCTCTCCTCGCATCCAGATAGTATTTTGGTTTTATTTTAAAAAATATAAAAAATGAGACCCCCAATAAAAGGCTAATGTCCTAGTATTTGGACAGTTTCACCATCAGGATTTGTCACATGATCAGGTTCCTTTCCACTGTTGGTGCTGGAATCATAATTCCTAAGCAGTTCTTGGATCTCTTCCCTTTATGTAAAAACAGATGAAAGTTTTATTAAAAGATGAAACTTTGAATAAAAGACTTGAATCTAGTCTACAAATAAAATCATTGAGAGAAAGGGAAACCCAGAGAAAATACAGACATAATGATTTCAAGCTGCTTATCTTCAGTAATCCACATTACTGGAGAGATAGTACAATGGGGAGAGTGCTTACCTTGCACTCAGCCAGCACGGTTTCAATCCCAGGCACCACATAGGGTTTTGAGCCTTACCAGGCAGGATTGATATGTGCGCACAGAACCAAAAGTAAGCCATAGACAAACAAAAAAATGACAACAAAAAAGTAAAAGAAGTTACAGACATTAGACTGAACAAAGGAAGTTATTTGAAAGTCCTAGATTTGCATTCATGGGTTTATAGATGAATATACATCCATAGAATTAGCTGTGTGTTTTATAAAAGAAATGGAACTAAGAAAGAGCATTTCTAAATTAAGTGTTGAATAGATGTGATTGAGAAGAGGAATAAAAGTAAAGTTGAGCAAGAATTTTATTTTTTTAAAAATTTAATTATACCACAGTGAAGCATACAGTTACAAAGGTGTTCATAATTGGTTCTTGGTAATACAGTATTCCAGCACCCATCCCTCCACCAGTGCCCCAATACCACCACCAGTATACCCACACCCGGCCCCGCCCACCCCCCCAGGCTGCCTTCAGTAGCAGGTACCCCTTTTCTTTTCTTTCTCTGTCGCTCTCTGTCTCTCTTCTCTATTCCCCTTCTTTTTACACATTGTGGCTATCCCTGCAGACATTTAGGTTTTATCATGCAAGTCTCTTTGTTTTTATTCAATGGTGAGTTCTAGTCTGACATTACCATTGCTCACACTCAGTAAAACACTGGTATATATTTATATCCCATTAATGAATGTAGTCATTCTATATTTGTTTTTTCCTTCTGACTAATTTCACTCGGCATGATAGTCTACATGTCCATCCATTTGCAGGTAAATTTCACAATTTCGTGGGTTTTTTTTACAATTAAAAAGTTTATTTTGGGTTTTGGTCATACATTGTTCCAGCACCCATCCCTCCACCAGTGCCCGTCTACCATCACCAACGTCCCCGGTTCCATCCCTCCTCCCCAGCCGCCTCCATGGCAGGTTCTTTATTTCTTTCCCTTTCTCTCTCTTTCTCTTTTCCTTCCCTTCCAGACTGTGGATTACAGAGCATACATTAAAGGGTTGTCATGTGTATCTTTTTGCCTGTATTTAATGTTCTAGGTTGGTATTAGCACTTTCGACAGTTATTAGCACACTGTTCCCTTCTCTGTCTTTTTTTTTTTAACATTTTATTATACCACCGTGAGATATACAATTACAATGCTGTTCACGCTTGGGGGTTTTAGTTACACAGTGTTCCAGCACCCCGCCCTCCACCAGTGCCCCCCAGCCACCACCCATGTCCACAATTCCCTCCCCCTCCCACATCCTGCCTAAATGGCAGGTTCTTTATCTCCTCTCCTCTCCCTCTCTCTCTCCTCCTTCTCCCACACATTGTACACTTCTAAGTGCACTACGTACACTTAGAAGCCATCATTTGCATTTTTGACTGTATTTAATGCTCAGTTCTATGTTAGCATCACAACTTTAGACATTTATTCACACATGTTCCCTTCTCTATCTAAACCAACCTCTGACTCCCACAGGCTTGTGGTAATTTCCACTTTCGGTAAGATCACCTAGTATATTTATGTCATGCAAATAAATGCAGTCATTCTATGTCTCTCTCTTTCCTTCTGACTAATTTCACTCCAACATGATTCTTTCCATATCCATCCATTTATAGCAAAATTTCATAACTTCATTTTTTCTGACAGCTGCATAGTATTCCATTGTGTAGATATACCACAGTTTCTTTATCCAGACATCAGTTCTCGGGCATACTGGTTGTTTCCAGGTTCTGGCTATTGTGAATAGTGCTGCTATGAAAATAAAAGTGCGGATTGTGTTTCCGCTGTGTGTTTTTGGCTTTCCAGGGTATATTCCCAAGAGTGGTATGGCTGGGTCAAAGGGAGCTCAATTTCTAGTCTTTGGAGGAATGTCCATATTGTTTTCCAGAAAGGTTCGTACAAGTCGACATTCCCACCAACGGTGTATGAGAGTCCCCTTTTCCCCACATCCACGCCAGCACTTGTTGCTTTTACCCTTTTGGATATGGGCCATTCTCTGTGGACAGCTGCATAGTATTCCATCGTGTAGATGTACCACAGTTTCTTTAGCCAGTCCTCTGTTCTCGGGCACTTAGGTTGTTTCCATATTCTAGCTATTGTGAATAGTGCAGAAGTTCCATTATTATGTTGTTTTATAATAGTGAATAAATAAGTACAGATACTATTTCTGCTATGTGATTTTTTGGTCTCTAGGTATATTCCCAGGAGTGCTATTGCTGGATCAAATGGGAGCTCAATATCCTAGTTTTTGAAGGAATGCCCATATTGTTTTTCAAAAGGGCTGGACCAGTCGGCACTCCACCAACAGTGGATGAGAGTCCCTTTTTCCCCACATCCAATCCAGCACCGGTTCTTGCTGTTTTGGATTGTGTGCCAGTCTCTGTGGTGTGAGATGGTACCTCATTGTTGTTTTGATTTGCATCTCCCTGATGATTAATGATGAAGAGCACTTTTTCATATGCCTTTTGGCCATTCGAATTTCTTCTTTCTGGAAGCTTTGTTCATTTCTTCTCCCCATTTTTTGATGGGGTTGTCAGTTTTTTCTTGTGAAGTGCTACCAGTGCCTGATATATCCTGGACATTAACCCCTTGTCAGATGGGTATTGGGTGAATATCCTTTCCCACTCTGTGGATTGTCTTTGTATTGTGGTCACCGTTTCTTTTGAGGGCAGAAGCTGTTCAATTTTATATAATCCCATTTGTTTATCTTTTAGCAAGAATTTTAAAAAGGGAAACGGTAAAGAAATTATGTCAGCAACCCAAAAATTCAAATACTCAATTAGTAGGAATTCCAGAAGGTGTCCCTGAAAGCAGTACTTATCAAAGCACTAATAAAGTTCTTTTTTTAAATTTTCTTAGAAGGCTATATGGCTCTAAATCAAAAATGGTACTGCGGTCCCAGGGCAATATTGAGTTAGGGAGTCAATATAACCAGAAGGCCCATTTTTATGTTGTTTTATAAGGTAGAGAGAAATCAGAAAAAAATATGAACATTTCCAGGGAGAAAGTACTACCTGGTAAAATAGGAAAAATCAGAAAACCGAAAAGCATCAATTGTAAGTTTGAATACAAAGGGGCAATATGTTAACGTTTGAGGAGTATTTTTCTCACCCTGAAGTTTTAAACTCACATTCTGAATTATTAAGTAAAATGAAATATATTCATAGATGTGAGAACTTCCAAATATACTTTATCCTATTTATAGGAAACATAAGGGCGAACTTAGGGAATCAAGAAAGAGAAAGATAAGGAATCCAGGAATAGGTGCAAAGTGAATCAGCAGGCTCAGAGAAAGCATCTTCATTAGACCAACAGGATGGAGACGTCACATACTTCAGAGTATCCATAGGAAACCAAGAAGGTTCAGTCCATGAATTCTGTTGAAAAATATATGTTGTTGAGAATTTATAACTTTCTTGGAGAATTTGAAAAGATTTTATAAGGAAAATAAACCCAAACAAGCAAAACTTCAGGAGTGAATTTTTTAAGAATGGTAAGAACCTGGCAAAAAGCTTGATCAGATGATGATAGCTTCACTTTGTAGAGATTCCAAACAGGAGGAATGAATAGCTGTGGGGGGAAACCCAGATTATCCCTCTGATGTAGATCACTTGTGATTTATTCATGCTGCTTATAAGACGTTTCAAAAAAGAGGTTACAAGACTTGCAACCCAGAGTCAATGCTGAGCAGATGTCATTTTGCTGCTTTTTCAGTATCCTAGGAAGCTGTGTTTTAGTATATGAGATCATATGTTGCTTTGATTGTGACATCTGGAATGTATACAAGTTGTGACTAGTTTTGTGGGGGAAATGGGGATTCCATAATGAGAATAATGAACTGGAGAGTGCAAGATGCAGTTTTCTTTAGGCGGCATGGCTGGAGAAGACTTCATGTTTAGTAAGGAACTTGTGCTGTCGGAATGTTTTCCCCCCATAGGAATGAAGTCTTTGAGAGCGATGAGGGTGAGAGAAGTGTAGTGGATTTCTGGATGTGAAAGAAAATGAGGCTGTCGAAGTGAAGTGCCTTGTAAGAGATACCGTTGAATTAAGAGGAAGGTGTGAGCCAGATTATGCTTATAGGTTATCATAACTACCTTCATGATAATCATGGCTTGTTGGTTATCATAACTGCTGTTTTTTCTCTCTTGGTCTTGACCTACCCCACTTTTGCTCAATGTTACTCATGGCTTTGTGCTCAGGGATCACCACTGGTGGCATCAGTGAGTCGTATGTGTTGTTAGGATTGAACCCTGAGTCATCTGCATGTGGTACAAGCACTGAACTTGTATTCTTTCTCAGGCTCCATAACAGTGTTTTTTTGTTTTTGTTTTTTTTTTTTTTTTTTGCTTTTTGGGTCACACCCGGCGATGCTCAGGGGTTACTCCTGGCTCTGCACTCAGAAATTACTCCTGGCGGTGCTCGGGGGACCATATGGGATGCCGGGGATCGAACCCGGCCAGCATGGGCCGGCCGCGTGCAAGGCAAACGCCCTACCCGCTGGGCTATCGGCTCCGGCCCCTCCATAACAGTGTTTTAAATGGAGTTACCATCTCCATAAAAGGTCCTGAACTCTTCTATACTCAGTGCAAACATCATATGCCCTCCTTCAACTTTGAGTCAATATCTAGCATGACAATATTAAATTAATATTTTGTATATTTAAGGTAGCTGTTTATGCTGCTGTGTTAATCCATCTGTGAATCGGTTTTCTAGAGTATACGTACATGAATTGACATTGAAAGAGCCATGTCAATTGCTCTTTATTAACTAATTGAAATTCTTAACTAATTAAGAATTTTATTAACTTGTTGAATCATGGTGAATTACAAAGTTATTCTTGGTTGTGTTTCAGATGGACAGTGTTCAATAACCATTTCCTTAACCAGGGCCCACCTCCCACCACCAATGTCCCAGTTTTCTCCCATCCCACCTCTCTGGCAGGCAATTTTACCACTATATTTTTACCCCCTTTGGGTACTGTGGTTTACATTTCTGTTACTGATAGGGTATCATGCGCATCACTTTACCTCCTTTCAGATACCAGTCCTTGTCCAGAGTGACCACTTCACCCCCGTCATTGTCTTAGTGGTCCCTCCCCTGACCTATCTCTCCTCCCCGCACAGTGTCAAAGCTTCCTACTCAGGACCTAGCACTGATCCTCCTGCCCTTTGCTTCTGTTATATTCAGGCATCAATTACCCCCCCCCACACACACACACACACTGTGTTTCTTTATATCACATAAACGAGCAAGATCGTTCTCAACATATAATTTTTTTTTCCCTTTTTAACTTTTATTGTCCCAAATATCTGACATATTTTTATTAGCTGCTTGGCCTATTCTCCTTGATGTTAAGGGTTGTGAAGAATATTTTAACATAAATTTTGAGCTTTTGTTAATTATGATAATATTCAGACTTGCTAAGACAAACATAGCTAAGGAGAAATTGAACTCTGTTTGAAAATAAAATCTACTCATTACTAAATCCTTAAGAAAATTGGTTGTCAAAATTGTGAAAGGTTAGGGGCCCGAGCCATAGCACAGCAGGTAGGGCATTTGCCTTACACGCGGCCCGACCGGGTTCGGTCCTCTGCATCCCCATATAGTCCTCCAAGCACCACCGGAGTAATTCCTGAGCAAAGAGCCAGGAAGTAACCAACCCCTGAGCGTTGCTGGGTGTGACACCCCCAAAAAAAAAGCAAAAAAAAATGTGAAAGAGTCTTCGAGCCAAAAAATATTTAAGGTTTATTTAATTTGTTGCTTGAGAACCAAAGAGATAGCACGGGGTTATAGAGTGTACCTCGCTCTTCCCATTTCCCTGAGCACCTTCAGGAGTGATCTCAGAGCACAACCAGAGGTAAGCCGTGAACACAAGTAGATGGGCCTCCTGAAAAAAAAATGGTCTATAGAATTTGTTTTTAAAAGATAATCAAAGGAGATTTCATTTCATGGTGTATAGGGAACAGGTAGATTACTTGGAAGTGTGTGTGCATGTGCATGTCTGTGCAGGAAGGGCACCTTATACAGGAAAATCACTGTGTGTCTTCTTCCTTCTTATTTGTGAAACTTACATGGTTCATTTTCTAACACAAGACCAAGATTGATTTACTTGTCCCGTTTATTTATGTGATAAACATATTCTGAGTGCTTACTGTAAACTAAACCTTATTCATTTTATTGTACAGATAGAACATTTCTATTTTCATGAATTAAATAATTTTGCTTTTTTTAATGTCTTGGAATTGTTCGTAGATGTAAAACAGTTCAAATTTGTTACTAAATTAAAATTTTGACATGTTCCTATTTTTAGCTTCTGCTTTTTTTCTCAATTTTTCTGTTACTGTCACTTACAGGTATGCTGGAGCAATGGAAAGATTGCAAGCAGAAACTGAACTTATTAATAGGGTAAATAGTACTTACCTGGTGAGGCACAGGACCAAAGAGTCAGGAGAATATGCAATTAGCATTAAGTAAGTAGGACAAGTACTTTTACAGAAATAGATTTCCTGTTTTCATAATTGCATAAACCATCTGACATGTATAACACTGAAGTTGAAAATCAAGGGTCTAATTGCCGCAAAAAATAATGCATCCATCCAGGCAGTTCATTAATACTTGAAAATATCTGTTAGAAAAACTGTATTAAGTGTTATAGACTGCTAATTGGTACATTAGATTTCTTTCATAACATTGTATTTTTAGTGACTTGATGTGTGTTTTTCTAATAAATTCTAGGAGTCTAGATTAGTAGAGTTTATTTTGTTTCTCTATATTCTCCAAATGGACTTACTAAATAAATTGGGCGTAATAATTGGTCAAATCCAACTCTCCCTTTTCACTTCAAATATAATCAACCAATCTAGTAAATATATTTGGTTAATTAGCTGTCACGGATGTATTGACATAGGTATATATATTGTCTAAAGAATTAATTCCTATAATGTTATTGGGACATGCCCTCTGGTAATTATTGATTTCTACTGATTAAAAACACATTTATATTCATAAGTTATTCATTGCCCCCAGGTACAATAATGAAGCAAAGCACATCAAGATTTTAACAAGAGATGGTTTCTTTCACATTGCAGAAAATAGAAAATTTAAAAAGTTTAATGGTAAGCATTGATTAATTCTTTTCAAATTGTGGCCTTAATTTTTATATTACTAGAAAAGTCAGTTTAATTTTATAGTTTCTTGGAAACTTTACTCATTGAACCATTTAAAGAGAATCATACTGAAATTTTGCAGCAAAATCCTCAGAATTATAAATTTAAGACATTCAGTTTTATGTTGATCTGGTTGCACTTTTGACCTGTATAAAGAAAACTACAAGACACTGCTCCAAGAGATAAAAGAGGACACAAGGAAATGGAAACATATTCCCTGCTCATGGATGGGGGAGAATCAACATTGTCAAAATGGTAATACTCCCTAGAGCTCTGTACAGATTCAATGCAATCCCTATAAGGATACCGATGACATTCTTCAAAGAAATTGACCAAACAATCCTGAAATTTGTATGGAACGATAAACCCCCAAGGATAGCTAAAGCAATCCTCGGGAAAAAGAAGATGGGAGGCATCACCTTACCCAACTTCAAACTGTACTACAAGGCAGTAGTAATTAAAACAGCATGGTATTGGAATAAAAACAGACCTGTGGACCTATGGAATAGAATTGAGTATCCTGACACCCAACCTCAAACACATGATCATTTAATCTTTGATAAAGGTGCAACGAGTCTAAAATGGAGTAAGGAAAGCCTCTTCAACAAGTGGTGTTGGGAAAACTGGGCAGCGACATGTAAAAAGAATGAATTTGGACCTGTGTCTAACACCATGCACAAAAATCAGATCAAAGTGGATTAAAGATCTCAATATCAGACTTGAATCCATAAAGTACATTGAAGAAAATATAGGAAAAACCCTCCATGACATTGAAGCTAAAGGCATCTTCAAAGATGAAACATCACTAACAAAGCAACTAGAAGAAAAGATAAACATATGGGACTACATGAAACTAAAAAGCTTCTGCACCTCAAAAGAAACAGTGACTAAGATACAAAAGCAGTCCACAGAATGGGAAAGAATATTCACCCAATACCCATCTGATAAGGGGTTAATATCCAGGATATATCAGGCACTGGTAGAACTTTACAAGAAGAAAACAAACAACCCCATCAAAAAATGGGGAGAAGAAATGAACAGAAACTTCAGCAAGGGAAGAAATTCGAATGGCCAAAAAACATATGAAAAAATGCTCATCATCACTAATCATCAGAGAGATGCAAATCAAAAACAACATCAGCTAGCTATTGACTATTTTCATATAATTTTAGAGTCCCGCTCTACTTGTGACTTAGAACAATAGAAAAATTTAGTCAACCTTCAGTTTTTCATGAGTTCTGCCTTCAGTGACATAGCAGAACTTGAATATAATCTCTGCACCTCCCTTTACTCCCTGTGCTTTTCTCATACAGAGAGGGGGCCTTCAAATTTTTTACATAAAAAGTTGAATCTCTGCACCTCCCTTACTCCCTGTGCTTTTCTCATTCAGAGAGGGGGCCTTCAAATTTTTACATAAAAAGTTGCAACTGGTAAAATGCTTTATATGCTTAAGTTCATCTCAAACAAAATGCAATATAATATAAAGTGGAAAAGCTGTCTTTATTTCCTATGATTTCAAATTACCTGTACTTTGGTACTCGTTCATTACTTTGGATAATAAAGCTTTGTAGGTTAATAGTTTATCACACAAAAGTTTATATTTAATAGGAATTTATATATAAATCACAATGATATATTTTCACTTTTCTAGAATATATCATTAGAAGTATAATTGTTAGATCATATAAGTCTATATTTAGTCTTAAGAAACAGCCAACCTGTTTTCCAAAGTGGCTATATCACTTTACATTCCCATTATCAGTGCTTGAGGGTCCCAGTTTCTTAACATGCTTCTCCATGTTTTCTGTTGTCTACCTTTTATGCAATTTCTATATATAATGGCTGTGTGTAGATATGTGTATATGTGTGTAATAATTTCAGTGTGTTTTGTTTTTCCTAATTGCTAATAATTGCTTTTTTAACCTGAAAATACATATATTATTGACAATAACATAAAATGAACAAATGACTACCAAAATTTAAAGTGTATAGCTTATAAATTTTATTAGCATTTGAGACTATTATGCTTATGTCATATGAACAATGTCCATATGTTATTATTTATGCATTGCTGACAGTAAAGAAAAAGTTTATATTTTCTTAAAAGTGGTCTCAAGTCTTTCTCAACTTTGAGTTTCCTGAGATAATGAAGAATTTGGATATAAGACATAAGATGCATTTGTAGCTCTCTGCTAAGTACTTTGAGTAACATTGGGAAGGACCACTCATTGATTGAGCCATCAATCAAAAGGTACATACAGCATCCTTCGGAAAACATCTCCAAGCACTTTGTAGATGTTAACATTAAAGTTAAAACTGAGTATAAAGAGAGCTTTACAGAACGGGCCAGCTTGAAAGCCGCAGCTAAAAGTTTAGAACTGCTTCAAGACAGGGATCAGTATTTTAAAGAAATGGAAGCCTCTTGAGTTGGAAAGAAAAGTAAATCACATTCCCAATTCAGAAACTAAGGATGGGTATAAAAAGTGCTCTGAAATGTAAACTCTGTCAAATCGCTAGCCAAGATCTGACCACCGCCCGGCTAGAAGTGACTTATCTTCTGTTGGAACAGTCAGGCCAGGTGTACCAAGAGAACCAGGCCGGAGGAAGTTTTTCCTAGAATGAAAACTAGCAGAGAGGTGGAAGGCAGATACACCAATAATGAATGACAGCCCCAGCTGAGACACGATAAAAGAATGCACCGGGGCGGGGGTCTCCACAACACTGATAGACACACCAGCTTGAGCCTTCACCCACAGAACAGCCTTGGATGGTAGGAGCTGCTCTGTGGTATTACATTTAATATGATTAAAAAAAATACTGTAGGTTCAGTGATGCCTGCCAGTCTTGCCAACTGTGAAAGTAAGAAAATGAACTCCTCAAAGAGGAGAAACTTAAAGAGCATGAAAGGAGCAGACACTGGGAAGGGCCAGTCGGCTCAGGTTCATGTTACCTGGGTTCAGTTCAAGGGTGTTCATCTACAGCAAGGTTAGCTGTGAAAAGCCTGTAATGCTGCAATGATGTGGATTAGAGAAAGTAGATCCTAGTGCTGCTATTTACATAGGGAAAATATGTGACTATAGGGACTGGAGTGATAGCACTGCAGGTAGGACGTTTGCCTTGCACGTAGCTGACCCAGGTTCAATCTCTGGCATCCCTATGGTCCCCTGAGCGCTGCCAGGAGTAATGCCTGAACAAAGAGGCAGGAGTAACCTTTGAGTATCGCTGGGTGTGATCCAAAAAGGAAAAAAAGAAATGTGGCTATTGTATAAACAGTAGAGGCACAGCTTTCACATAGCTTCATTTGCAATGATGTCATAGAAAGGAAATTCAAAGTTTTTTGTCACAGCTAAACTAAAATACACTTTCTGTGGCATGGGGGGAGAATAACAGAACTACCACTGTTGGAGACAGGCACATTTGTTTGCTCCCATTTCCTGAAACTTGTTTGCAAAGAAGCTTTAGCTCCATAGATTAAGAGGGGATTAAAATTAATAACAGGTGGGCAATGTGCTTGCCTTGCTCATGGCTACCAGGTGTGATCCCCAGCACCACTAGGACAGTTCCCTAAGCAGAGTCAAGAATAAGCCCTGAGCACAACCAGGTGTGACCCCCACCCACTAATTAAAATTAATAGCTAAACTACAGTGGAACCAAGAAAATAGCTAAAGGATATACCCATAGAAATAAAGATAAGAAACTGAAAAATTTCTCCCAGAAAAATATTTTTGTCAAGTTTAGCCATTTTTGTCAGGTTTAGCAAATAACTAAGAATCACAGAGGATATTCAGTTACTTATATATAGTTGCACTATCCTGAGCTATCACTCTAAGTTTCTGTTTGTTTGTTGGATAAATTTATATTGATTCCTTAATATGTGAACTCACTGTTACTGAAGAATTGAAAGAGGACTTAATGAAAAGCTTTCAAATTCGTAAATCCATCTGTACCCAAACCCAGCAGTAGTGGCGTCCTTGAACCTTGCTGGGAAATGTCACATAGATACTTGATAAGAAAGGAAGGCTCACGTCTCAGTAACTAGCCCTTTAGAAAGAAATCTAAAGCGTTATTAAGGGTCTTTAACTTCTCTTTGGCAATGGAAGCACTGCTCTAAACCTGCATTATCCGACCTGAAGGAGTTACTTTTTTATCATCTTCATGTCAAGTAATCTAATTCCCACTATATCTGTTAGAGGTCTGTGTTTTTTGATTTGCTACTTCCAAAAAAGTTCAGTGTGCTGTCACTGATGATAAAGTTACATTCTCCTACTTGTAAAACTCATCTAGCATTTGGAAATAAAGTTTAATTTGGGAAGAATATTCAATTCAAGCAAATTCCAGAGTTTGTTTTAAATTAGCCAGTTTCTCAAAGAGAACATTGGCCTTAGGTGGTTTTAACTCCACCTTGTTCCCTTGGGTTTCACTAGCCTGATAAATCAAACTTTGTTTTTCTTAGTTATTAGATTCAATTCGAAATGAATTTCTGTACCCAGATTACAAGGCATTAATTTTGTTCTAATTTTCGTGTATGCCAGACAATCCATGTCCAAATGCTGTTTATAAATCATCCCCTCTGCTGTTTCCTTGGTAATTGGAATGACTGGCTCTCACTCATTATTTTTCAGACTTGAATTGTTGACACTGCTGTGTCAGTGTGAGATAAGGAAAGCGTAGCAGTTTCTTTTGTCTAGAGTCTTCATATTTACTTGTAGTACCTGAAGGTCAATGACTACTAAAGCAGGGATGGATTAGAATAAAATACAAAGGCAGGAAGGCATAGATTGGAAAAGATCCTTGATGGTGCAATTTAAATCTACCCAGTTAGAAACTTGGAGTAAGCTTTACCCTAAAAAAGAATAAAAAAAGTGGTAGTAAAATATCTCCCATGTTTTAGTGAAAAGTTGATAAAATTGTTTTTGCAAGGAACCAAGCTGTATAACCCTAGACCTTAGGAATCTTTTTTTTTTCTACCACAAAATTTGGAGGCGGGTCAGTAATAGATGATCACCAAGTGTTTTCAGTATGCTAGTTCTATGGTCTCTGTCAAACTCACATAGTATTTGCATAAAATTCATATTACCTATAAGATTGCTTTCAGGGTCAGAGTTATTGACATAATTTTTTTTACAGTTTAATATTATTAGAGAGAAATTGGGTTGGATAACAGGGGTAATTAACGCCTTGTTGTTTGCATATAAAATTTCATAAGACTTCCAGAGACCTTAAAAAAACTTTGGTTTCCACTTTTAAAATATTAAATAAGTAATACGTATAGTTCTAAGTTAGATTTTAGTCCTATACTTGCCCTTGTAAGCATGTTAAAAATCACTGTCTTGAAAATGTCATATTCTCATTCTTTAAATCATTTTGAAAAATAATAGCTTCTATCTGGTATTTTTTTATTTCCTTTTCTTATTTTTATAAAGAGGGGTAATATTCCAAATTTCTTTTTTAACATTTTATTATACCACTGTGAGATATACAATTGCAACGTTGTTCACGCTTGCTGTGTTAAGAGGAAAGTTCATAGCTCTGCAAGCATTCATCAGGAAAAAAAGAAAGGGCCCATATAAATAACCTGACCTCACTTGCTGAAAATATTAGAAAAAGACCAACAAGGGAAGCCCAACCCAGGCAGAAGGAAGGAAATAGTGAAATTTAGGGAGGAAATCAATGAGCTGGAAACCAAAAAAAAACAATCCGAAAGATTAATGAAACCAAGAGCTGGTTTTTTTTAAAAATTAAACAAGATCGAGAAGCCACTGGCAAGACTTGTAAGGACAGGGAAAGAGAGAACCCAAATAAACAGAATCAGAACTGAAAATGGTGACATCACAACAGAAAAAAACAGAAATCCAAAAGATCATCAGAGGTTATTTTGAGAACCTGTATGCCACAAAACATGAGAACCTAGAAGAAATGGATAAATTCCTGAAGTCCTATAACCTCCCACGATTGGAAACAAGAAGACCTCCAATACCTAAATAAGCCTATCACCATCGGGGGAAATTAAAACAGTAATTAAAAGTCTGCCCAAATTTCTTTTTATCCTCAAAGACACCCCCAATAATCTAGGTCTTGGAAAGAAGATAGAATGAAAGGAAAAAATGTTTTCAAGATATAATAATATAAATTCTAGTATCCAGGGGCTATGTAAACAAAAGACCTGGGACATCATGGGGCCTTTAGCAAATGTTCCTTTCCCTCTCATTTCCTTTTGTCTCTATTTTTTCTTATGTGGGGACTATTTTTTAATACAGTGATACAAAACCTGAGTATTGGTGAGGGACAGTGCCTACTTATTTCCCGGGAAAAGATTGTTAGAAGCTGTGTAAAAGACCTAGTGTGTGCAATAATGATAATGTTATTCACATGTACCAGGCACTTAATTTGTACTTTACTATAATCTGGAAATGATTTGTTAGCCCCATTTTCCAGAAATGGGCACTGAAAAACTCCACCTTCACTTTAGCTAATGCTTCATCCATACAAGACTGTTTATAGTTTATGGATATGGTTTTTTATCACCTTTCTTTTCCCAGCCTGACTGCTATATTTAAAATAATCTTCCTGGCTTTTGAAATTGTACCTGTGCTTCTCCAGCTGAAGTCAAGTTATCTCTATCATGAAATTTCCCCTCTTTCTCCCCACTGGACTCATGAAAAGAAATTCTCACCTTGTCTTTGAGCTCCTGTTAATAACCCCTCACTCTCCTTTGAAGGCTTGAACTCCTAGAAGGCAGGAGCCTTATCTTCATCATCTGTGTGACCCCTAAGGTTTCCCACAAAGTTCATTCTACAACTCATCCCTAGTTAATTATAAATAATAAATCACTGCTGATTCTCTTTCCTTTATTTTCCCAGTGAAGTTTGGTCTGATAGATTTGTTTAGGAAACTTTGAGTATAATCATTGAATAGAGATTTTGGTGGTAGCAGTGATTTTTAGAAGAAATGAGTTTCTTATCTCCTTAAAAAAGAAATTGTGCTATATTAGAAGCACAAAATAGATTAAATGTGCCGGAGATAGATAAAGGATATATACATGATAACTTCCCAGCACCTATATTGCAAAACATAATGCCCAGAAGGGAGAGAGAAAGTACCTGCTGTAGTAGACCAGAGGGAAGGTGGAGCTGGTGGCAGGAGGGAAACTGGGGACATTGATGGTGGTGGGAAATGTACACTGGTGAAGGATGGTATTGGAGCATTGTATGACTGAAACCCAGTCATGAACAGCCTTGTGACTGCATATTTCATGTGATTCAATAAAAATAAATAATATTTAAAGTTATTTTACTTGTATGTCAGATATTTTTAAAGACATGTTACACTAAAGGATTTGTCAGTGATAATATGCTTTTCTACTATGAATTATTATTAATTTCTATCTTAAATTGAGGAATTATGATCTGTGCGATCTATGAGACCAACACCTAAAAAGAAATTTTCTAATAATTTAATATTAAAGATAATAAATGATTATTATAGGGGCGGAGCAATAATCCAGCGGGTAGGGTGTTTGCCTTGCATGCGGCCAACCAAGGTTCTATCCCCAGCATCCCATATGGTCCCCCCACACAGTGCCAAGAGTAACTCCTGCGTGCAGAGCCAGGAGTAATCCCTGAGCATCGCTGGGTGTGACCCAAAAAGCAAAAAAAAAAGATAATATTATATTAAAGTACAATAGGGAGGAAACATACAACTGACCTTTGTAAATACTGGACAATTTGCAGACCTGAGATGGGCATTAACACTTGAAGTTATAAGAAATGTCAAGTAACATTGTGATTTACCAACTTTGATTTACCCTGGAAAGTACTTTTAGAATCTAGTTTGTTTTCGTGCCATGTTAGAAAAAAATGCAGGAAAGGAGAAATTGCTTTATGCTCAGAAAACAGCTGTTCCCTTTATTTTTGTTTAGAAAGGCAAGTACTTCATAAATAACAATAATTACTGGTCTGAAATGAGGTTTAATATGGTTTCTTTTCATTTACCACATCTGACTGAAGACTGTCAGGATAATCCTCTATCCATGAATAACAATAAGGGAGCAACTCACATTATGAATAGCTTGAACAACAAAGATAATAGCTAGTTAGGTGTCATGAACATCCAGGAATCAGATTATCATTTATTTATACTCCCTTATACTACACCTATGGAAACTTTAGCATTAAGTCATTCATTTTTATATCATCGAAATAATATGTTACAATATGTATGTGCTTGAGAACAAAACTCTCCTTATTAAAAACATAATAATTGTGTTTTTCTAAAGGAACTTGTAGAGTACTACAAGCATCATTCTCTTAAAGAAGGATTCCGAACCTTAGACACGACTCTGCAGTTTCCGTACAAGGAGCCTGAGCATTCAGCAGGACAGAGGGCTAGTAGAGCAGGCAACAGCTGTGAGTATCATGGTAGAGACTGTCATTTGCTGTCATTTAAGGACCAAAGGCTCTGTAGCATTCACACCTTCATTCCAGATATTGAAATATAACTACTTAATGCGATAATGCTTTTATTTTTGACAGAGTGTTTTGCAAGTGATTTTTCTCGTGATCTAAACAGAATCAGATAGACTGGCAGTTTTATGAACATGTCTAGATACATTGTTGTGCAAATTAAAGCTCATGCTTGTGTTCAGAAGCCCATAAGTTAATGTTAAGGGTATGTTAATGTTATAGCCTTGTACTTTTCACGGACTTTCAAAGTAGCCAAACTCTTCTTAACTTACACACGTATAAAACCCTAATGCTATTTGAGTGCTATTTAAGCAAAACTGGTGCACACCTCTCGCAGTTTGCCCAATGTTCCAAGTTACTTTTAATTCTTTTTTCCCAATGATAAATGTCTTTGGAATTTTGAAATGACAAAACATTTTTTCTCTGGTAACACTATTTCTAAAAGTATACACTGACCATGAAATATCTTTGGAATTTTGGAATAACTAAAACATTTTTCTCTGGTAACAGTATTTCTAATAGTATGCAGTGACCGTTTCCTTTTGAAGTGAACTCTGTGCCACCACCTATCTGCAGAACTGAGCACATGAAATGTGTTGTAATGTGAATTGAGTTCAAGTGAAAAGCTGGTTTGCATTATCTTTTAATGGCATATAATCTTGAAAGTAGAGCATACAAAGAAAAATGTTAAAATGAAAATTGTGAATTAAATGTGATTTCAATCTCTTGTTTGGGTATATTTTTAATTAAAAAGTTTTGCAGGATAAATGGGTACACTGTTATTACTCTTAGAGTCGTTAGCCTGGGCAAACCTGTCAAATCTAGAAATATTCCAAAAAATAATTTTAGTATAAATCACTCACCCTCATCAAAACACAGAAACTGAAAGACTAGTAAATCTCAGCTCTCTAGCACCCAAACCTAAGTAAAATTTTGTGTTTACTATAAACAAACAAGTAATTTGTCTCAACTGACTTTCTTTCTAAATTTTAATAACTTAATAGCTGTTCTCTTCACAAAGACCGATGATAGAAGATAAAATGTATGCAGGGAAAGTAGCCAAGCACACTATGTTGAAACTTTAAAGATATTAAAATGTATCAAGGGCTGGGGATGTGATTCAGCTTCAGAGTATATGTTTGGATGTGTAAGGTTCTGGGTATGATCCCCAGCCTGGCAAAAAAGTAAGTAAAAGCATCGTATTTTATAACTCAACATTACCCAACTACTAACATATTCTCATTTACACCATATTTATTTAGAAACTTGCCTACGTTCTGTTTCTCACTATATACCGGACAAGTATCTAACATGGCAACTGAAATACTGTATTGCCTTGATTTCCTGTGCATTTGTGTTCTGCATCATAAAGGCAGGAATTCCTCATGGTGTATTTCAACATATGGCACATAATGTGCTCAATAAATGTCTGCTTATTTAATCAACAAAAGGGAAAAATAAAAAGTGGGAAAAGTACAGAATACAAAAGAAATTCTCCCTTGAAAGATAATCTTCCCCTAAGTTTCTTAAGCGCTTGCCAATTTCCCTCCTTTTTTATAACTGAGAAATTTGTGCAATATATATCTTTACCGGGTCTGGTGGAGGAGAGTGGAACGGGCAGTCAAAGTGGGTTTTGTTCTTTGCCTTTTTTCATGTTTCTGATGTTAGGATAAAACCCTGAGCCTCAAATATGTGAAGCAAGCACCCGATCACTGAGTGACTTCCCTGGATCTAGCCAAATGGAATTTTCTACTGTCTTTGTCCTCATCTTCCTGGGATTAGGAAATCACAGAAATTGCTAAAAATTCTATTTGGAGTTAGTTCTACCAGACGGCAGAGCCTGGCAAGCTACCCATGTTGTATTTGATATGCCAAATACCAGTAACAATTATAGACCTCATTCCGGAATGGATTGAGGCTCTTTATGTTCCTGGAGCAAGCAGGTGCCCTTGGGCTCTACTAGCATGAGACAGGACATATGGAGATGTTACTGGGGCCCGCTCGAGCAAATCGATGATGAACAGGAAGACAGTGACGGTGACAGTTAGTTCTAAAACTAAGAGAAGTGCTCAAATAGAACCGTGGGAGGAGAGGCTGTCAGTAGGGTAGAGTTGCCATCCATATCCGCAGAGCTCAGTGACCTTATTTCACCATGTGGTTCTCTAGGCATGGCACCTGTAGGTGATCACAGAGAATTTTCCATGATGAGTGAAGTTGCCCCGGTTTCAAGCTTATCTCTAGTGTTTTAATATTTTTTACTGCTCAAAGTTGTTTAGAAATTAGGGCATTCTGAGCAAATCATTTTTTATGTTCTTTACTTTCCTGACAAAGATTTTGAGTATCCATTTGCACTACAGGAAACTTTTTCTTTAGAGTTATGAGTTCATTTGTGCCTAACCAATCTTTGTGGCAAGTCATTAATTTCCCCTAACCAATCTTTTTGTGGCAAGCCACAAAGCACTTATAATCAAGAAAGAAAAGGAATAACTCATTTAAAATGTTTAAGTTTACTTTTATCGGTTATTCATTTCTTATTTAACAGATACACATAAAACTCACCACACAGACTGGACACTCAGGTGTTGGGGTATAGCTGTTCAGAAACAAATTGCCTGCTGTTATGGAGTTTATATTTTAGTAAGGAGTCAGAGACAACTCTAGATTAGAGGATATTTAAAATTTTATTATTTGTATTATATCACCATGAGATATACAATTACAAAATTGTTCATGATTAGGTTTCACTCATACAATGTCCCTCACCCATCTCTCCACAATTGCTCATTTTCCACTACCAATGTCACCTAATTCCCTCCCCCATCCGCGAACCTGTCTCTATGGCAGGCTCTTTGCCTGCCTCTCTCTCTCTCTCTCTCTCTCTCTCTCTCTTCTCCTCTCCTCTCCTCCCTCTCTCTCCCTCTCCCTCCCTTCTCTTAAACATTGTGGCTTGCAATACATATATTAAGGGTTATCACATATCCCTTTGCCTACATTCAATGCTCAGTTCTAGACTGGAATTACCATTTCCAACACATCATTCTGGTCTCTATTCTGTCTTACCTAACCTCTGACTCCCACACACTTGTGGTAGATTCCAACCACTGACAAGTGCTCTAGTTCATGATTTGCCTGGCCTTGGATATTAGTATCATACTATTTTTTTAAATATCCCACAGATGAATACAGTCATTCTATATCTTTCCTTTTCCCCTCTGGCTAATTTCACTCAACATAAATGTGAATCCATTTATAGGCAAATTTCATAACTTTGTTATTCCTAACAACTGCATAATATTCCATTGTGTAGATGTAGCGTAGTTTCTTTATCCAGTCGTCTGTTCTTGGGCACTCAGGTTAGTACCATATTCTGACTATTGTGAATAGTGCTGCTATGAACATAAGAGTGCAGATGCTGTTTCTGCTGTGTGGTTTTGGGCTCCCAGCATACATACCCAAGAGTGATATTGCTGGGTCAAATGGGAACTCAATTTCTAGTCTTTGGCGGTATGTCCATATTGTTTTCCCAAAAGACTACACCAGTTGGCATTCCCACCAACAATGAATCAGAGTCCCTTTCTCCTCATATCCACGCCAGCAGTGGTTGTTCTTGCTGATTTGGTTAGATTAGATGATCTTAATATGGTTGATCTGAAAAGCAATCACAATGTAACTGGAAAGAATGATGAGTAAGTTAATATATCAGGCAGCATAAGTAATTGCATATTGCAGGGTTAAATAATTTGTTAATTATTATTTTCATTATCACTTTATTACCACATAACATGATTGCAGTCCTAAATCAAATTATTATACTTTCTAATGCTCACTTTATCCTGATATTTTATAAAATTGTCTTATACAGAAATGGTTATTTCATAATACTATAATGCATACTTTATAGAAAAGCAATCTGGTTCCAAGAATTGATGGAGATGTGCCATATCTAGAGCATATATATATATTTTTTTTTTTTTGCTTTTTGGGTCACACCCGGCAATGCTCAGGGGTTACTCCTGGCTCTGCACTCAGGAATTACTCCTTGGCGGTGCTCAGGGGACCATATGGGATGCCGGAATCGAACCCTGGCTGGCATGGGCTGGCCACTGCAAGGCAAACGCCCTACCCGCTGGGCTATCGCTCCTGCCCCTCTAGAGCATATTTAAACATATTTCTGATATCTTGTAAACAATGAAAATCTTCTATTTCTACTGCTGTTGCTACTGCTGCTACTTACACTAGTAAACATAGCAAACATCTATCTAAAGTTCTGGCGTTGAATGATGTTACTAATTTTAACTCTTATAACAAGTGGCTATAAGAATTTTTCATGATTTTATAGGTATACAGTATACACATAAAACTAAACACTTATTTAATTTTTATGCATCTTGTGATCCCCAGGAAATAGTAATAAAGAAATGGTTCATATCCTGTATAGAAATGCTGCACATTCTACAGAAAGCCTGTATAGGATCTTTTAAGGCCCTTACCTTCAGTTCATAGCTTTGAATATACTATTGTCACTTAAAAATATTTTACCAAGAAGTCTTACTTTGAGTAAGTGGATTTGATATGGCCCTGATATCTCATTGCTTTTCTAAAATATTTATTTTTTCTAAAATATTTAAAGCATTCAGAACATGCACACTAGAAACTCTAAGACCTCCCTTTATTTTGATTAGAGATTGAAAATGAGATTAGAAGTCCTGAAACCTAATACTACTATTTTTTATTTTCTTAGAATAATCACCTTGGAAAATTAAATCTTTGAGCACCATTGCATTTGTGGCTTCTATATTGGTGTGAGTTGAATTTCTGTGGGCAAGTTACCAATTTTATTCTTGTTAATGATAAAAATATCTTCTACAAATGCAATATAAAGTATAGAAAGATATTGGCTAGAATAGAGCAGAGTCCTGGGCAAGATCATAATATGCCTAAATTAGGATCACATTGTCGGCAAGGCTCCTTGCCGGGCTGTGAGATTTAAGGTTTACCTTTAGATTAGTAAGTGTTTCCAAGAATAATACAAAGAGAATGAAGAGGGAACTCAGACACTACAGTGAGCTGGTGTTCTTCCCTAGAAACTGTAGTGACTCAACCTGACAACATTCTCACCTGCAGTGACTGTTGATTACATATTTTACCACATACCTGCCAACACTGTTTGTTTCTAGTATTTTTGATAAATGCCAACATGGCGTAATAATGATACCTCATTGTATAGCACCTGATTGCAGGAAATATGTGAACTGGAAATGACTCAGGGGCATAGTAGGAGATTCTTGGGAATTTTGGTATTGTTGAGGTATGGTAACAGTGTACACCAAGATCATGAATGTCAACATTATTGTAAATGCATGACCTCAATTATAAGGCAAAGCAAGAAAAATGAAAGGAAGGGGGAAAGAAAGAAAAAATAGTACAGTGGTTCGGGGGGGATGTTTTGCCCCTATTTTGTGGGTATATGGAAGAATCCCATAACTTTAAAAAAATGGTCACTGCAAACTGTTAGACTGCTGCTTCAGGTGACTTTTACATATATTTGAATGCTTCTAAATGGACTTTTTTTGTGTATTTTTCTTTCTCTACAATGAGAACTTAATTATTTTCAAGTCTACTACTGAGCCAGTTTGCTTATATGGACTTTATAGTTCTTATCTAATGAAAGAAGGTTAAGATTAAATTTATCTAATGAAAGAAGAATAAGATTATATACTATATTTTAATTTTTTAAGAAAGATTTTTTAAATGATCATTTTTGTATGCATGCGGATATTAGGTAGAATATTCATAGACCTAATATGAATAGTTGCATGATTATATATTTCATAATCTATAAATAGACCTTAAACATTTCCCCGGTTTGCTTTTATAGAAAATTAGTTGTTACTTGTCACTTGCCTTCCCATTGTTCATCAGTTTGCTTGAGCAGGCACCAATAATGTCTCCATTCGCTTGGGAATGAGGTCCATTATTGTTACTGTTTTCAACATATCGAATACTCCACGGGTATCTTGCCAGGCTCTGCTGTGGCTCTGGGTTCATCCCAGGGGACCCAGTCTTTATCTAGGTCAAACATCCAGGGCCCAAGGGTTAGAGCCCTTGGTGTAGACAAGCCTGTCTCTTGTCTGCCAAGAGCCGAAGCAGCCAGGCACTGCAGCCACACCTGCAACACCTCGAGGGGCAGGAGAAAACTCATTTTTTATTTTTCTTATTTACTTAAATTAAAAGTATTTTCTTAGAACTTATTATAGAAGTAAAAATACTAATTGCTTAACCATGTGATCAAAGTTAGCTTCACTATTAATGAGACAAATAGTTACCATGTACCATGTGGAGTGATGCTCTAAGAAGGAATTCCACTCTATTTTTGTTTCTTCCCTCTATGTGCATAACTTAGATCATAATCATGAGGGAACATCACATAATCCAAATTAAAGATGGGTTAAAAATAACTGGCCAGTAGTTTTCAAAATCATCATTGTCATCAAAGGTAAAGATTAAGGAATTATTTCTGAAAGTTAATAAAGCAAAGAGTAAAAAAGAGTTGAGTGAAAAGTGTATAGGGATTCTTTGTACCATACCTGCTACATTTCCTTAGCTGGATTTCAGATTCCAAAGCGGTGAAGGTGCCATTAGCTGAAAGGGTCTAGACAAAACGTAAAGGATATATGGGGATTGTCAAGGCAGACTAGCAACCTCCTTAGTGAAAAAAGTAGCTTGTATGAAGGATCTTAGAAGGAAATAAATTTATCTAAGAAAGTAAAGGAATTCAATGTTTTGTAAGCAGACTAAATAGATTTAGATTTATATATGTGCGTATATATAAGTATATACATACATAAATATGTATATGGGTGTATACATATTACATATGTATGTGTATATATGTGAGAATATCTATATTCTTAAGGAACTCATGTATTTGAGTTCCATAAAAATAAAAAGGTATAAGCAGATTTACATCGTTTTAAAAAATTACTGGTTAGTGAGGAATGGCTTGGGCAGAGACATGGTAAGAAGAGAGGTGAGTTGAGCAGCTATGAAGATCAGTGGGAAGGATGATGGTTGTTTATCTGAGAGTTAAATAGTGACAGGGCACTTGGCTATATTCTGAAGACCAAATTTAATGGATGAAGGAATTGAGATAGAAGTTGCACAGTATGGTATACAAGGATTTTTGCTGGATCACTCGCAAATGGTGAAACCATTTACTGTTCAAGGAATAGATAGAACAGACCAGGTAGAGAGAGTAAGGTAATACATTCAATTGTGCAAAAAATTCTCAACTGCACAGATTCTTAGAATCTGTGTATACACAGTGTATATAAAGATTCTGTGTATATATATATATAAACTGCCTACTGGTGTATATATACATATATATACGTATGTATATATATATATATATATATATACACACACCAGTAGGCAGTTTACCACAAGAAGAGTGGTGTTTGGGTTGAGTTTTATAAATTGCGAACACTTTATTTCATGATTTTCCTAGAATATGATAATATTTATATCTAGGTTTATTTATTTATTCTGGTGCACTGTTCCCTGAAGCCCAAGCAGCCATGTTATTTTACATCTCAATTGCAAGGTGCTTTTAACGGAATAGGTTTTCAGAAAGACTAAATTGGTGATGTTAAAATATGAGACATAGCAGGTTTTAAAATGTTATTTGTAATTGACATTTGAAAAATAATGGAATTATAACCAACTTGAAAACAATAATATATATTACTGTGTCCTTTTTTGAAGTGCTGACAAATAGTATACAAGGATTTTCGCTGGATCACTCGCAAAATGGTGAAACTATTTACTATTCAAGGAATAGAAAGAACAGACCAGGTAGAGAGGGTAAGGTAATACATTCAGTTGTGCAAAAAATTCTCAACTGCACAGATTTTTAGAAAGACTTCTGTATACACAGATTCTAAGAAAGACTTAGAATCTGAATTCTAAGAAAGACTTAGAATATACACAGATTCTAAGTCTTTCTTAGAATCTGTGTATGCACACAATTCCTATAAAATTGACAAAGGCTTCCTGGACTCTAGGGATCTTACAAATACCTTGGTTAAAAAAAATAGTAAAGGATGTACTGGGGCCTGGTGGCTTCTCCTTGGGTCATCATTTTCCTCCCAAGAATATAGTCATGTTATTCTTTTAGCCATCTGAAAAAGTGCTTACATTTAATTTTAGCCAGTGTTTTACAAACTTGAATTTGTGTCATCTGTTTTTATTTTATGCAATATAATACATAGTTATCTTATTTCTGATAATTCCTGAAACATACTGATGATCACTTAACCATCATTTCTTAGTATTATTATAATTTTTTAGAATATATTTTACCTCCTTTTATATGAATCTACCAAATAACCATTAAATTTTGGTGTCCATTCAGCAAACAATATTTATCTGCCTTTGGTTTACTGATCCTTATCCTTAGTCTTTTGAATTTTCTTCACACCTTGGTCAGTTGCCATTTCCACTTAATGTCATTTGATTCTAGTAACTTAAGTGTTTATTTCAATCTCATATTAGTCTCGAGGGGTTGCTATAA
Organism: Cryptotis parvus; assembly: GCA_021461705.1. NCBI lineage: Eukaryota > Metazoa > Chordata > Mammalia > Eulipotyphla > Soricidae > Cryptotis > Cryptotis parvus. The sequence goes on from JAJIBD010007965.1 coordinate 57,658, forward strand.
CAGTTACTATATGTTGAGTGGCTTAAAAATGAAAATAATGAAAATGTATTTACCCTCAATGTGGAAGTCAGAAATCTAATTTCAGAGTATTAGCAGAGCTGACTCTAGGGCCTATGAAGGAGAATTCATTCCATGCCCCTTTCATATAATTTATATAAAATCGATCAGTCTAGGTAGGATTTTTTAAACAAGTACTTTTTATCACATTCCTGAGGTGTCGTTATCAAGCTTAGAACGGCTTGTGAGTTTTATTCATTAAGAGAATCAACTAATTTATTTTTGAACAAAATACTTTCCTATTAAGGCGGGTGGGGATGGGGGAGGGGGGGTACATTGGTGGTGGAAATGGGGCACTGGTGGAGGGATGGGTGCTGGAATACTGTATTACCAAGAACCAATTATGAACAAAAAAATAAATAAATAAAAATAAAAATAAAAAATAAAATCTTCCCCCCAAAAAAAAAAAAAAACTTTCCTATGTTTATTTATAAATTTTCCTTACTTTTGCTACTAACCATCTTTAGAGCTACTTAGAATTAATTTACTATGTAATTCTCTCTACTATGACCTTTATCAGATCTTTCCTCCCTCTTTCTTGTTTCTTTCATATTTGTATATTTTTTTTTTTCCAAGAAATACCTCCAATCTCTTAATCAATCTCTCCCTCATACTACTGATAGCCTTTCTGGTACCATTATTGTCAGATTCCTGTGATATACACATTTGTTAGAACTGAACATAGAAATTTCAATATTATCTCATTAATTGAATTAGTTATTTTTCCTATTCACTTATCACTTATTATTTCCTGTTCAAAGCTTCATTTTTCCTAGTTATTTTTTTTCTCTTTCCTTTCTCCTTAAGCAGGATATGCAATTTTTATACGACTAGGAAAAAAGTAGATAATAAATAATAAATAAATTATATTGTATGTTAGAAGGTGAGTGCTCTTGAAAATATATACTGGAAATTAATGGCTCAGCATTCTAGCAATGACCTGTTTCAGCTGGGATGAAGAGGAAAAGAACTGGAAGCTCATTTTCTTTCCTGGGGTAACTTAGCAATAAGCTGGTTTAGTAGTTCTGAGCAGTCTGAAAGTTGGACAGATGAGCACAGACTCGAACTCCAAAGGTTTCCTTTCTACTAAGACTTCTCATATGTCTCAGTCTGTCAGACTTCCGTAACAAATTACCATAGACTAAAAATGACTCAGCAGAAATGCATTGCACATACTACTGGATGCTAAGAATTCTATGACTAGAGTATTGGTAGATGTTTTTTCAGGTGAGAGCCCATTTTATAGTTCATTGAAGGTGCTTTGTGTCCTCATATGTTAGAAATTAGCTGTTCTCTATGATCTCTCTCATTAATCCCATTCAGGAGTACCCCATCCTTATGATCTAGGGCTCTGTTGTCTAATACTGCTACATTAAGTATTAGTTTGTAGTAAGTCAATTTTGGTGGAGCACAAATATTTAGTCTATAGCTACCAGGGAGCTTTTCCACCATTATTAGCTTGCATAAATACTCTTGCCAGTGTGTAAAGCAGATTTCCAGAACATTGACCATGTGTGTACACACCATCTGTGCCCAGCCTAAGCAATAGATCAATAGAAGTCTGGAAGACTGCATACACTCTCCCTCATTTCTGAGTCTGTGTAGTCCCTGCCCTCCACTAAATCTTGTTTTCTCTATCACATGGTAGTGGCAAAGTATGTTACTGGCTGTTTAATAGACAGTCAGGATAGCTTCATTGTGAATGAATAAAGAATCTGACATGACAGTAAACAGTGCAAAGGGAGAGGCTGAGGTATGTGTAATATGATTGGAGCAGAAAGAACAAGAGGAAGAATAGCAAGAATAAAGTCACAGAAATAGAAGAAGCTGGACCATAGATGATCTTAAGGAAATTAGTTTACTCTTAAAGAAATGAGAAACCAATGCGAGCAGATTTTAGCAAAGCAGAGATTGGCTTACATTACTTTAAAAGGTTTGTCTAATACATTTCGGAATTGAAAACCACAGTGCACAAAAGGAGAGAGAGACAAAGAGAAGTGAGAAGTGCCTGCAATAGAGGCAGTTTGCAGGTGGGGAGGGCAGGGATGGAAATTGGGGACAGTGATATTGGGAAATGTGCAATGGTGGAGGGGTGGATGTTGGAACACTGTATGATTGAAACTCAATCATGAACAGCTTTGTAACAGTATATGTCGCAGTGATTCAGTTTATTAAAAAAAGTTGCTGAAAGTCAGTCTTTAAAAGTTGTCATCACTAGAAAACAATTATGACTATATACAGCTATGAATGATAACTACACAGAAATAATATATATCACATCATTGTAAACGAGTATGATGACTGGTTATATATCAATATTGTCTCGACTTTTAAAAAATAATTGACAAAAGATTACTTAAGGTTAAAAAGGTTTATGTAACTTCTAAAAAATGGTCCTTGAAATAGACAAAGTTGAAATAGGAGGACCAGTGGGTGGCTCCTGAAGTAAACCCCATGAGAGATGGTGCCAGCTTTGGCAACCTGTAGCCTTATATTAGGGTATGTATTCTGAACTTATCCAATAGGATCTTCTTACACATGAGATGTGAGATAGAATAGTAAGAGGAGATTCAGTAATGAGAGATTTTTGGTCTGAACAACTAGAATACTGGATATTTTGTTTGTTTGCTTAGGGAAGGTTTAAATAAAGTCTAACTTCTATCAATCCAAATGATTAATTTTCTTCTCTATGTTGCTGTATCTTCCTTGTTACTGATTTGTAAGCTCCTTTGAAATCAGATGCTCTGCCTTATTTGTAATATATCTTGTAAACATTGAAACACAGTGTTTGGCACATTCATGGTGTATTAGTCTCTGCAAATTATGTTTTAAAAATAAAAAATTAGAATCATGGTCACATCTTAATGAACTGGGTGCCTACAAATAATCTGGAATCCCTAAAAATGCAAAATTGTTGGGCCTCAGTGGGATCCTCAACAGGTATTGGGTTTTGGCAGGTTCCCAGCCTTGTTAGGGACCGACAATCTTTCCCCACTGATGGACAAAGGAAAAAGACCACAGTCTTGAAAGTCTAAAGCTCTTTTGTGTAGTCACTCCTCACTCTCTCCTCATTCCACCTCACTCCACACACACCATCCAGTCAAATAAGGTCTTCTAGAGCAGAGCAGACCTTAAATGCTTTGTTTACAAGGTCGGGGAGGGAAATTACAAGAGGTAACTTTAATCCTGAAACAATGAGGTGATAAAAAGCCCCCACCCCAAACCACCAGGGTGCTTTCCCCAGAGATGATCTTGTCCTGGGCTATAGGCCTCCAGTAGGACAAGGGCAGGACCATGGCATGTTATTTTCTCTTTACATTAGTTGGTAAATAATCATCTTGATAATATTTCTAGTCATTTTGTATGAACACAGTAAGAGAAACAGTTATTTATCTACACCTGGGATCAAATGTATAGGGTATCTATTCCTGGGGCTATCTCACCATATATCCTAGACTACATTCCTCTCACCAGTTTTTTCTTTTTATTTGCCTAACTCCAACAGGGTCTTTAATCAGTTAGTTGCTTATTTCTGGGTTACTACAGAGTTTATTCCATAACCGTATTATTAGCTTATAATATTGCTCAGGACATTTAGTCCTTCCCATGCTGAGGCCAGGCTAGCTTAAGGCTTGACCTGGGTCTATCCAGTTGGCAATGGAACCCTCCTTTTTGGGGTGTAAGGACTTAGAATCAATCTAAGGGCAACCGAGGTTTTAAGTTAGGGAATATGAAGGATGCCCAGGAGTAACTAATTCAGAGTTAATTAACTCCTATATCACAAATGCAGAGCCTTAACTGACTTTATGTGCCTATACAAAAAGCCTTTGTACTAGTATGAGAATATATAACGGCCATATAGGAAAGAGAGAAACTACCTTGCATTACAATACAAAAATGAGGGGCTGGCAAGTCAGCTATGAATAAAGGATAATCCAACGCAAATGATAAAAATTTGCACAGTAATAGTAAAAGTCTTATCCTAATTTCTTCTTGTTACTAGTTTATGTTTCTGCTGTGCACCATTGAATATGGTAACTCTTTGATTTTGTCTTCTATAATTTTTTCATTTTATTCATTTTCCTTGAAATTTTTTGAATTAAAGGATAAAGATTTATCCTCATAGCAGGTTCAATTAAATCAAACCACACTAAAAAAATGAAAACAAACTGAGTTATTTTTAGTTATATCAGTGACAATAGAAAATACCTAAATACCTTAAAGAACAGTTTTCTGGGCTGGGGCGATAGCCCAGCGGGTAGGGCATTGCCTTGCACGCGGCTGGCCCATGCCGCCTGGGTTCGATCCCCAGCATCCCCATATGGTCCCCGAGCACCGTCAGGAGTAATTCCTTAGTGCAGAGCCAGGAGAAACCCCTGAGCATTGCCGGGTGTGACCCAAAAAAGCAAAAAAAAAAAAAAAAAAGAACAGTTTTCTGTTTGTTTTGGGGATCACATACCCATACTATTTGGGGATCATGCAATACCTGGGGCTGAGAGCGCACATAAAGCTTTCATTATAGCCCATTGAGCTATCTCCCAACTCTGAACAGTGTTTTTTTTAATTATTTGTGAAAGATATGTGAACAGACACTTAATACTATGAATGTTCTGCAAATCAAAGAGAAAGATATTCCTACATTGTAAAATAAAACCAGGTTAAGGATATCACATTTAAATTAAACATTCATTAAATGCTCAGCATGTTCTCTGCTGCTAGGCCATCTGTAGACAGTGTTGGTAAAAAGAGCCTCCTGGATTGCTCATCAAAGCATCCCACATAGGAACATAATTCTTTAGGAAGCCTCTCTACCCCTACAGAGGAAGCAAGCACATAGGGACCGTGGAGTAGGATTATCATTGGTTCAATTGCCTGAGAATTTTGCTAACAACATTTTGGTACATAGATAAATGTGAGCACATGGAGTTATTATGACTTTTAAGCTGGAATTAAGTAGTCAGTACCAAAGAATAATTAGAAAATGCTTAGAGTAATGTTCACTAATAACATGTAGCAGATAACTGAGAGTTCGAAATGTTTTGTGAATTTGATGGCTAGTACCTTAGAGAAGAGTATTTCATTGAGCTTTTGCCTTACTGTATTAAACTTTCAAAGTCGCTTAAAATTGAGTGTATTTCTACATGGTCATGACCATTAATTGTCTGATCAAGGCAGAACATGTTACTTTCAAGCAATGCCTTGAGAATAGAAGTATAAGCTTCAGATGCTAATTTCACTAGTACATTTTGATTCTCCTTTAAAAAACTGTTCTTTTCAAACTATTATACTTCTGTGTTCTTGAATTTCTTTGTAGTTATCTTAGAGCCAAATAATATTCACTTGTAATTTGCCAATCATTTCATGGTGATATGGTGATGGTTTCTATTTTTAATTAAAAATATTTTAAATGAAACTTTATAGTTTGCTTGTATGCTTGCAAAAGTAAATAATGTATGACATTATAATGAAGCATATTCTTATTCTCTAATGAAATATTGAGTGACTAGACTCTGAGTCAGTTGTTAATGTTCCATGAACATTAGCCCGACTAAATGCTAGGTAGCATCATGTGAAAATTGTCAAACAAATCTGTCTGAATGTGATGGTGTCTCTGAGCAAGGCTTTTTTTGCATTCTTATATCATATCATCATCATCATTATTATTTGGTACCGTAGGACTGAATTTTTTGAAAAAGGAAAGGCCTGTAACAAGCATTCCCTTTGCAAATAATTAATTGGTAAAGTTCCAATACTGAGTTAATATTGCCTCAGCGAATACTCTCCTATCTTTCAAGAAGTTCTCTCAAACTATGTGATGTACTAATAGGTATTCTATTATAATATTAGCCAGAAGGTGAATACTAGTCCAGGAAGTAAAAGGTCAGGAAATAATATCAGCTCCTACTGTTAGAATTTTCACCATGACTGGTTGTTTCTTATTCAGCCTCAGAATATGCACTTAGTAACAATTCTTATACTAACCCTGTCTTATATTAGGAACAGTTTATTATAGGAAATGCTCTCTATATATAGAACTATAAGGTAAGTATTCTTCCTGAAAAAAATAAAAAAATAGGTAAATATATTTTCAGTATGTTTATACATTTTGCAGGTGGTAACCCATTCCGAAAAAATATTATCAAATATCAAATATCTTCTAGCATTTCTTACATCTTGATTTAAATTCATGCTTTTCTCAAAAAACATATTACCATATACTTTTTCCCACACTAAGTTTGCCAAGCATTCAAATGTTATTTGCTGGCCGAGATCTGAGGACCAAATCAAAACAAGTTTATGTCTGAGAAGCAGGACAACACATGGTCATGCTACAATGTGTAGTAATGTGTTGGAAAAGCTTGCTAGCAATTCTTAACATATATGACCAGGAGCTCTATAAGGGTAGCAAGATAAACTTCATTACGATTTATCTTAATAAATATTAAAGTAAAAAGAAAACCAAGTTTATAAAGTAGAATAAACTTTGCAAACCTAAGATTCTGCGTAAGTTTCATCTGGTATATAACAGTACTATGCAAAAATGCATTGTTTAATGGTTGTTAAATATCTCGGAAAAAGTAGATCATTACAGCCAGGACCTCTCATTGATAACTGTCGATAGTTAATGGTTCTCAGGGATCGAGGAATGAACCCTGAGCATATTTTACATTTTACCATTGTGCTCTATTATTGCTGCTGTTGTTGTTGGAAGTCATATTGAGGAAGTTAAGTAAGCAAAAGTTGAGTTGCACAAATCAGAGGATGAAACATAAGGGGCCTTGAAAGTGAATACCCTGATGAGTGCTTGTCCGGCAGCAGCCTCGAGTTGTTTTTACTGGGCCTGTTGCTCTAGGAGATCAAAGCAATATAAGACCTGGCCTTGCTCTGTAGAGTCGCTGACTAATGGAAGAACAGCACAGGAGCACACACAGTAATTAAACAACAGAGCCAGCAATTTCCATGATGCACAGTGCCTACCAGATGGTTAGAAAGGGCAGAGAAAGCAGCCATGTCTGGATTGGTCAGAAGAGAGGGAAGACCCATGGGAGGA